>JBCFYV010011172.1:48273473-48382574 GCA_039000515.1 Timema cristinae
TTTCCTTATATTTTTTTTCCTTTTCTTATTTTGTTATCTCTAAATTTCTACTCCAGTATCACCAATGGAAGTGTGCTGGCTATTCTCTCCTAGTCTAAACAATAGTTAAGGTAAGTTTTTTACGGGTAAAATTTTTGCATTTTTAATGGAACCAAGATTATGCCACCGACTTAAATGACTGATAATATAGAAAATATTGGTTCCATTATCCATGTATGTAAATATATTTACAGGGTTTTATATTTTTTACCTTCTTTTTGTGGTGATTTACAATATATTTATAATGATTTGTCTAGAGAGGCAAAGGGGCAAAATTATCTTTTATTTGTTATAGCCAGGTTAAGCTAGGGTTGAGTGAAAAAAAAACAGGGGGAGGAGGGACAGATTAATTTATGTATGGTAGATTGTAGATTGAATATAATATTAAAACATAATTTATTACAAAATACGGACTATTTATATAAAGAATACAAATAATTCAGGAACTTTATTATTGCGCAATTTATTATTCAGGGTGTCATTTGAGCATGAAATAGTTTTATTTTTGCTTGCCATAAAACTATAGAATGATAAAAAAGGAAAAGGGTATACATTTTAAAAACAATTTCATTTTATTTTCAAATTAAAATATTAAATCTTTACTTTATGCATATTTTCAATTGAAAAATATAAATCCATTAAATTCTCTAATGCTGGTTTGATGTAGTCAAACAACCTACTTACCGTGTTGGGAACAAAAGAAAGTGTGTGTGGTGCATCGTGCCATTTATTTTACTAAACTTATTGTACCTCAGTTTTCTTATGTTTCTACTTGTCTCAGGGTATAATTAGATAGCTGCACCACTATGCTTGATGTTATTTGTCAGAGAAAGTGTCTACACATGCTAGCTGTTTTATTTTGCCAGCTATTTTGAATTGTTACATTAAATTGCAATAGAGCTTGATTTGTTTTCTAATGCGTGTGTGTGTGTGTGTGTATGTATGTGTGGTGTATATATATATATTCATTCAACTAAATGTATTATCATTGTTAAATCTAGCTCAATATTTTATATTAATTTTAGTATGGAACATATAGAAAAATGTAATTGTTAAGTTGTATGGAAATTTTGTTTAAAGTTAAGTCAGATTGTAGAACATTGTTACTATTGCATTGTGTTTTCTTATGTAATTTATGTATCATAATAAAGAACTAAGTTTCTTACAATTGTATCAAAGTTGTCACTTATTTTAATTGTATTTAATTATGTATTATAGTTATAAACAATTCGTTTTTTAATATAATGCTAGCGGTGGTGGCCTGTGAGTAAACCTTAAGGGAAGGCACTTTCTTAAAAATTGTCAAATAAGTTATACTAAAGTTTACCTTATATCATCCTGTATTTAACTTAGAAAATACATTTTAAAAAAAGTATAAAGTTGATAAAAGTTATATGTTTATGTTCTAAAGGAATTTTCTATAACTAGCTCGTTAAAGTCTGGTATTATGCGAATTATTGCCTGTTCTAGGAACAACATGGCCAAAACGTTAATTAATCTATCTTCCTTCACTCATGGTGTTTGTTAAGTTTGTTACATGTTATCTGCTAGTGACCAATCAAGGACATCCTTTCCTAGTGAGCCACTGAACACAGATTTTGAGACCTAGTGCTAGATAGTGTTAACAAAACTAATTAAAATATTCAATTTTATTTTAAGAGTATCTGGAGGAAGGCCTTCACATAATTTTCTGTATAGTTTATGTAATGCATTGTTTGCTCCGTGTCAACAGGTAATTTAAGATATAATCAATGTATGTGTTTACTGTTTATTTTATGTAATTTGTGTAATTCATTAGGATCTTGTAGAGTCACCTACATAAAGGTAAAATGAACAAATTGTTAGAAGGAGGAGGATTGATAAGAGAAAGTCATATTATCATTAAAGCAAAATAGAAATACTTCACAAGTTCAAAACGTTTTTACGACCGCTGAGGCATTGGCCAGCTGCCTCTCACGCTCCATCAGCCAAGTCTCACTACTTGTTCAAGTTATGTGCATATGTTGCACTAATTACGCTAATATGTTAGGGGCTAGGAAGGTGGAATTTATAAGAAGTGTATCAGCACTTGTGTGGAGGAAGAGTAAAAACACCTTAAGTACACTTAAATTAGCTCATTCCACCACTGAAGCAGGTCATATGCTGTTATTCAGTAGATACTTTTCTAGATTTTCAGTAAAATGGGTTATATTTTCAGGTATAATGTTTTTTATAATTTGAAAAGCTGAGCTCTACTTTACACGATTTCAAGGGACAAAATTTTAAATTTGCTCTTCCTGAAGAAGTTAAACTTTTCTCCTGCAGTGGCATGCTGTTTGCTCCCAAGATGTATACTACTGCTCCTATCCCTCCACCCGATTTATGATAGTTGGAAATTGGTGACCTGGTGGTCTAGGGGTAAGGTGTCAGACTTCTGTACTGGCGGCCGGGGTTCCATCCTTGGTCCCGGCACAGATTTATCTGATTACCAAACCCTTCCTTCACCTCTGACAAGACGTGTATTAATCACTACTTGTGAATGTGGGTAATGCCAGGCCTCCACCGTGGTTCGGATTCCATGTTAAACTGTAGGTCCTTCATTTCATCTCACAATCACCCTACCATACACATTAGCGCAAGTGTGTATAACCTGAATGGGTAGTAAGACGTGATAATAATAATAATAATAATAAGATAGTTGGAAACTCTTTAACAAGTGTCGATTTTCAAACTTACTTCAAACAAGTATGTTGCAACTTAGAATTTCTTAGAGAAGCTGAACTCTCGCTTTTAGCAGAAAAATCCATGCCAAACATAGGCTCACTAATGTGTTGATTCAAAAATAGCCAAAAACAAACAGACTAAGACATTTATAGGCACTATAAAATTAACAGATTTTACTCATAATAACATAAAATGCATATATTTCTCAGCTGCCTATGTTTTAAAATCAAGAAAAAGAAAAGGCAAAAATGCTAAATCTGGTTCCTAGTCATAACACTCTTTCTACAAGTCAAATTTTCAAAGCAAAATAAATGTTGAGTCAACTAATTTGGTTATATCAAATTGGGATTAAGATGTTTTAAGATTATTTTTAAATTTAATCTTAAAATCCAACTTTAAATTAAAATATTCACTGACCACATATACTTGCATATATTATAAAAATGAAAGCTATTATCATTTGTCTCACTCTTTAAAAAACAGTTTTGAAATGAAAATATTATACTTTGTCACTTTGACTAAAGATACACTGGACAATAGACACTGTTAAGACCTGAGGGTTAAGTCAAGGCTTTTAATAACATACCTTCATGAATAAAATTGATGAATTTTGAAAACACTACTGTGTGGGTTGCTTTAATTAAGTACGCTAAGCTTACATGTAAACTAATTTAATATTAAGGCTGTATATACCCAATTTTTATTTTACTTTCTCGCCATCTTACAGGTAGAGAAAGTATTGTGATCATCAAAAAAATCGAACTTGAGATTTTGATGAATCACAACGTTTCATGGATCCCTGAATCCGAAAAGTGTTTTTTGAATTTCTGTCTCTACTCCCAACTAGATCCTAAACTATTTTACCGATTGGGCTGAAACTTGGTATCTAGGGTCTTTATAGGGTTACCCCGATGGGTTTTTGGAATTGGATATCTAACCCTAAAAATAAGTGTAATTTACCGAAGGGCGAAAAGATGAAAATCGATTTTCTCAAAATCTTACGATGTTGATTGAATTTCATTTCCAGCATTGATCAATATTATAAACAAAATGCTACTAGTATTTTGTAACAATTTCATTTATGTCTCGTTGTCGAGCCCCGCGTTGTGCTCCAATTGTAAAGATTTCCTCTTCATGCCCCTCGTATGTCAATTATAACGATTACAATTAAATCTTCTTGTCGTGCCATTTCTTATAAAACCTCCACCTTGAGCGCCATTTGTAACAATTATATATTATACTTTCTAAGGTTATATAATTGGGTGTTATTTTTGAATATTAAGACTTCCTCGTACTTTATATGCTAAGTTTTATTTGCACATTATTTTATCAACTGTAGAATATTTGTATTCATTATGATACACTAGTTAGGCAATGCCTATATGTTATTACATCTTTGCACACATATATCAACTACATAAGACGAGGAGAGACTCTCAACTACATAAGACGAGTAGTCAGTCTCAACTGGCTAAGACGAGGAGTCAGTCTCAACTGGCGTCAGCAAGCCAAGTGTCTTGCTGCCTTGTTGATTGTGAACCCGTAGAAAAAGATACTCTCGAATTTCTTTCCATCAACCAATAGGGAAATTATCTATGAGCACGAAACTAAATCTGGCTTGGCGTCACTATGCACCTGCTATTATTTTACTACGCAATATTACCCGGAATTCAGACCATGCCCTTGACACGTGCAGCTAAATGAAATAAAAAAAAAGAAACATGGCCGTTTCTTAGAAAAGATAAGTTTAAATCAAGTCAACTGAAAAAAGGAAATATGATCTCAAATGTTAATAAAGCCAGGAAAATCGATATCATTACAATTTTCTTGGCAAAATGACTTTAAGGGTTCCAGTCTGATGCGTAAATTATAATTTTTTATCACACTGCCCGAACTATTTTAGATATGAAATTACTTATCATAAGGGCTCTGCAAGTACTCGTATTTTGAACTCGAACTCAAGCTTGTCGCTTAAGCTTGAGATCAAGATCGAGAGTTTTGTAGGCACGTCATTTTCGAGCTTTTACTTGATGCACTTAATAATCAATTTTTAAAACACAATAGTAAGCATAGTCTGTTTAATTGAGTTAATATAAGCAATTCCACTTATAAATCATTTGGTTACTTAACCAATTGTTACAAATTAATTTCAATTTTCATTTTAATAACATAATAGAGCTTCAAAACCACTTTCGACCATTACATTTATTCAATATTATTGTCCATTTTAAATTTACCTTGATTGAAGTTGTTTGCTTGTCATGACAATGCAATGAAAATTTATTATTATATATTATTATTATTATTATTATATTATTATTATTATTAGCACCACGTCTTACTACCCATTCGGGTTATATGCACTTACACTAATGTGTAATGGTAGGGTGATTGTGAGATGAAATGGAGGACCTACAGTTTAACGTGGAATCCAAACCACGGTGGAGGCCTGGCATTCCCCACATTTACAAGATGTCTTGTCAAAGGTGAAGGAAGGGTTTGGTAATCAGATAAATCTGTGCCGGGACCGAGGATTGAACGCCGGACCCCAGCATAGAAGTCAGACACCTTACCCCTAGACTGCCATGTCACCCAATGAAAATAAAAATAATAAAAATAGCTAAGAAGATTACTAAATAATTCAATGATTCTTTTTACTATTTTGACCTGATCCCTTTATAAAATATTAATTTATGTTAAATTAAAAATGTAATATTAAAATTATCTCATATTAAAACGTTTTCAAACTTAAGATATTTAAAACTCATATTAATACGTTTAGATACAAATTAGCTTTAGTTTAGTTACTATTTAGTTATAGAATTATGTTGGTCAACCTGTTTAAAATCAAAGTTAATATTATTTATTGACATATATATTTTACCAAACTAACCACATTTATATTATAAAAAGCAGTTACTATTTCTTATTGGTTGCTGGAAATATTATTTTTAATTTTGAAGTATGAGCATCAACTTTACATAAACATTAAAAATTAAATTGAAGTCAATCTCTCAATAAAATAATGTCGAACGAGAGACCGTACAAAACACATGTGCAACTGTGCAAATAGGAAAGGAAATGGAACAGAAGATGTGATAATACACAATCACACTAATGAATAATAAACAAAATACAAAACACTTCAAATTTCTAATTGTTTATGATTCTTAAGTTTTCTTATAGGGTAAATTAAGTTACTGAAGCATATTTTGGGTCCCTTCCTACCACTTTTCTGGTGGAGCTGGCTAGGATGATCCTTCAATTTAACAACTGTACAGTGTTTCTACACTCTTTTGTTATACATTTCCAAGCCATCATGAGATTATTAATTTTATTAACTTTGTTTTATAATTGTTAGTGTAATTTTATTGTCCTTAAATTATTATTATTAGCATTACGTCCTACTACCCGTTCGCGTTTTATACACATATGCTTATGTATAATGGTAGGATGATTGTGAGATGAAATGGAGGTACTACAGTTTAACGTGGAATCCAAAACCACGGTGGAGGACTGGCATTAAATGTAAAGACATATACATGTTGAAACCATTTTAATTATTTGTTGTTATTAGATTTTTGAATGTTCTTGTTTTTTAAATCGTGTTTTATAAGTGTTATTTCTAATTTAAAAACCTATATTTCCATTATTATCATTTTTTTTTGTTTTCAAAAGTATTTACTGTTTCTAAAAATGAGTGTCATTCATATTTTAAGAACATGTATTTTAATATAGTGTTTAAACATTTTAAAATTATGAATAGGCCTATACTCGAACTCTGGAGCTTTTAGAAATACTTGACTCGAATGAAAAAACCCAAGCTTGCAGACCCCTACTTATCATTGAAAATATGTAGGCATATTTATAATACAAATATATTATCTGAAACATATTTTTATAAAACCAATAATTTTCAAGCTAAACACATATATATTAACTTTTCGGACACTTAAGGTCAAGTATTGCGACCATAAAAAAATCTAACCCCAGATGTTAATGGATGTAGACGTTTCATGACCCCCCGAACCCTATAAAGTTGTTTTTGCAATGCCATCTATCTGTGTGTCTGTTTAACCGTGAAATTAAGAGTAGTTTAATGGGTGAAAAGAGAAAAAATCAATTTTCTCAAAAACGGCTCTAACGATCATGATTAAAATTTGTATCTAGGTGTTGATTAAGATTATAAATAAAATGGCTATATCCATTTTCCTAAGAAAATTACTTTTAGGATACTTATAAAAAGCAAAAATCTCCGTATCTCCGCAACTGTTTGAGTTGCTAAATAACTTACCATTGCAAAATTGTAGTACTATTAAACCTAAGTGCTGTTGCACACGTACCGATATTATCGGTGTCGGCACCGGCGCCGATATCGTTGTTAGCACCTATACCGGTGTGGTGGTTTCACACACACCGACTATATCGGTATCGGTGCTTGAGAGGTATAGGCAGTTTTGTGTATGGTGGTGAGCAAACAACATGGCTCCCATGTGGAATAGGAGGTTTCTTTTGTTGTGTTTGCTTCATCTCTGAAGGAGACGACGCCAAAACCGGAGAGTGAAGAGAATTTTGGGTGCATCCTATAGTAGCCGCAAGGACTCTTGAAGGCACTTGCTATATTCTTTTTGGAAGACTCCAAGAGTATGAGAAGAAATTCTTTAACTACTTTAGAATGAGTACTTCTACATTTGAATACATTTTGAATCGATTGGCTCCTCACCTCCAGCGTCAGAACACAGTCATGCGGGAATGTATTTCTCCCCTGGAAATGCTTGCAGTAACCATAAGGTAAATAGATTGTTTGTAATATTTTGTTTAATATAAAGAAATTAATTAACAATATAAAATCTAGATACCTTGGCCCTTTATAGATTTAATGAAGCATTGTGAATTCTGATTACAGTAGTCAATAAAATATTATGTCAACCTCAAACCAATAATAATTATTGCCTGAAAAAAGGTCATTTAGGGGAAAAAATATATTCAATACGTAAGAATTAAAAACATTTTTTTTCCCTAATTAATTATACATGGGAATCCACATAAACATAATCTTTAAAATAACTAAACAATAAAGAAAACCTGAAGTGGCAAGCTATCTAGGCTTACTTATCTAAATTGCTTTGAAATTGATTGATCATTCAAATTAAGGTATGTATGAATAGAAGTGGGAGCACGGGTTGTCTCGAGCAAAGTCAAAAGGTTTCCGGTGGTGGTTTCATGGCAAGGAGATAATGATAAGTTGCCTGTGCTGTGTGAATCGTTTGGAGAAGCTGTTTGAGTGAAAATGGGAGAACTGATATATGCTGAGCGATTTCTGATATCCTTAATTATTCTGATATCCTTAATTAGTTTTAGAACACCCATTCTGAAATCTAGTTTGTCATCCGCAGAAAATGCTCTCAAAGATGGTAGGACTGAAATGAAGAATGCTTCATCCTCATTAGGCTCTATTTTTTCTAACGACTTCAAGATCTTCCTATCAATTTCATCGTTCATTGGGGTTACCCTCTTTCTTAAAGGTGGATGCTTCCCTGCTCCTCCACCAGGTGTCAACGTTTCTTCATATTCTCTTTGCTGTGCCACAATTTCCGCTCCTCTTCCTGTGTATCAGCAATTTCATTTTTGTCGTCTCTGCGGATGCTGGAATCCGTCTCATCTTTGTCAGTTGTTTTTAACAGGAACTGAAGAACGTCATCGTACAAATATTTTTTTTTCCGCAGCCTGGCCACTTTTTTTCCTCAAAGATCTCGTGAAGGCATTGCGGATGTTGTTCCATTTCTCCTTTATCAGGTTACCTGAAAAACAAACAGAACATAGAGGTGTAATTAAAGTTTTCTCAGCCATCACTTTTGATAGTTAATTTTACAAATTAGAGAGAGTGAAAACTAAAGGTTTTCAAGGATTTACCTTTAACTCTCTTTGACTAGCCTTTTACTTTCTCATATCAAGAGAAAGTATTCTTGACATGAAAAATAAAATCTAGATAATCATGGATGTTAACGTTTTATGTGAACCTGAACACAAAAAATAGTTTTTTTTATATCATTCCATTCCTAGCCTCTGATCAGAATGGTTTGATGGATTTTGTTCAAACTTGATATTAAGCTACTATATGGATACTTCCGGACTTTTTTGTTTTTAGCCTGGACCTAAAATTAACGGGTAATTTACTGATGAGTGATTTTTTTTAAATTTAAATTTTATTAAAAATGGATCTAATGATTTAGTTAAAAATGAATATTTCGGTTTTGTTTGACCTGACAAATAGCACTATATAATTGGATTTTGGGTTAAAGTTCGGAGAAGAGTAGTTTACTGCCCGGTCATTTTTGAAAATTAAAAATATCTTGAAAATGGCTCTAAAGCTTTGGTTTCAACTGTATATCTGTGGATTATGTGTTATGACAAATAACACTGTATACTTGTTTCTGGGTAAAATTTCGTCAAAGGATAGTTTACCAATGACTAAAAATAGAAGAGTCCACAAAAAAAAAATATAACTACATTATTTAATTAGGTTATTTCGATTACCTCTTTTGTTTAAGGTACCTCGCAAGTGGTAATACATTTATGGACTTGTACTACAGCTATAGACTGGGTGTAAATACAATCAGGAACTGTGTCAGGAGAGTCTGTATTGCATTGTGGGACCACTTGGGCGAAGAACAGCTTCCATCCCCGACAGAGGAGTCATGGCGAGCTATTAGTGAAGGATTCAAGAAAACAGCTCATTTTCCGAACTGTATTGGATCTGTGGACGGGAAGCATGTGCGAGTTCTGAAATACCATGGTAGTGGATCAATGAACTTCAACTACAAACATTTTTTCTCTGTAGTTCTTATGGCTGTGGCCGATTCAAACTATCGCCTTATATACGTTGATATAGGAGCATATGGCAAGGACTGTGACTCTTCTGTATTCCAAAGGACAAATCTTTACACAATGCTAATGGACGGACGTTTGAATGTACCACAGTCGGCCCCTATTCGAGAAGGTAGCAATATAAACCTACCGTTTGTTTTAGTAGAGGACCAAGCATTTACTCTGACATATAAATTAGTAAGGCCTTACAAAGGGCACTTTCTGACTGATAGGAAAAAAATATTCAATTATAGATTGTGTAGGCCACGGAGATTTGTTAAGTGCGCATTCGGCATTCTCAGCAACAAATGGAGGATATTTCATAGGCCCTTGAATGTTTCTAAGCCATTCGCAAAACCAATTGTAAAGGCATGTGTGGTTTTACATAACTTGGTTAGAGAAATGGATGGTGTACATAACCAAGATCTAGTGGGAAACGAAGCTTTAGGGCTTTACCTCCCTTTGCAGATGGACCCGGTAGAAATATAAGATCAGCCGAGGTCATTAGAGAAACATTTGCAGATTACTTTGTATCTCCGGAAGGGAAACTTCCGTGGCAAAACAACAAAATTTAAAGCTAGAAATATTTTTTTCAGTATTAAAGCATATAAATACTCTTCTCATATCCTTGTAAAATGTTTTAAAACATAATAAATGTTGGTTTGTGTCACTTACCAACATTTATTTGCTCCTTTCTGTCCAGTTGTAAGAAATTTGGCTCCAAGAAGGAGTACACTTCAAGCCAAAGTTTGTTTTTCATCTCCCGGTCCTTGAAATCCTCGCTTGTTTTGTCCCATAAACACGCTCTGCTCTCCACTAATTCAACTAAGGTCACTCACTATGTCATACTTGAATTTACTAGATATTTTACTCAAAAGTAGAATGAAGGAAACGAACGCGCAAGCACCTAACCTCACGAAAGATAAAACCAAACAATGCAAGATGACAGCTGCAGACTAGTGGCCACCTGCTTTGCGCACTGATATCGGTGTATTTGTAAGGGGGGCCGCCGACATGTCGGTAGTCGTCACGATAATGCTGTCGTGTCGGCATCGTGTGCAACAGGGCCATAAGATTACATGGAATCTCACTACCACCAATATCGGCGCCGGCACCGACACCGATATTATCGGTTCGTGTGCAACAGCACTAAAAAAAACTTTTATTTGAAATTTATTTTTATAAAACCAATAATTTCTGAAATATTCGTAAATATACTTAATACCATTTTGTGTGTTTTAGTTGTAAAGAGATACTAAAGTTTTAACACAGTAAATCTCTAATGCCATAGAGTAAGAAATTGGCTAGTCTAGCAAAAAGTGTATGTTTTCTTTCCTTCAACCTCTTAGGGGAAATGTTTGTACAGCAATGATCTGTCACTATCATTTTATAGTCAATATTTACATTTTTATTGGTCAAAATTTATAAATGAGGAATTTAATAACAATGTGATAAGCATGTGATGTACAACCGCTAATAAAATGTTGAAAATTTAAACCGGAATTTGAAAATTTTCTAAAAGTTTTGACTCTTGTAGACCCAATATTGATCTTTTTTATTCGTCCAAATATACAAATGAAGACTTTAATTCTTTAAAAATAAAATCATAAAATTTAAAACTGGGAGTTAAAAAAAATGTTTACGGTATTCTAGCGCAATTTGTGTTCGGGTTTTCTCGTGTATTTTATTTCTTTCCACTTATATTATAAATTTTGAGTAAATATTTCCATTTTTATTAAACACTGAAGTGAGAAAGTCAGTGCGGGCTTCCATACCATTTATTTTAAATTTTAATAATCAGTATTTATAAGTATACATACAAAATAATTATTGTACTATGTACACTTTGTTCAATCTGAAAGATTTTAAGTGTAACTTTCATGTTTACACTCTGTTGTAACTTATAAGATATGGCCATAGTGCAATCCATTATCCCATGTAGGTAGATAATAGCCTACTCTCTTTCAACTTCAACTATCATAACTACTGCATTCATTTAAAAAATAATTATTACAAATTGTAGGCTCCACTAATTTTATAAATAACTAGATAGCTGTTGCCCGCGGCTTTGCTCGCGTGGAAGTTGATTATATACAAATACGAAAATATACATATGTATTTACAGATTAATTTAAAATATTACGTTACGTTGATGACCATAACTTGACCTCAGATCAAAAATAATGCAAGTCCGATACAAACTTTCACCCCCTTTTTCATCCCTTATTAAATAAAATTTCCATAATTCCTGAAACACGTATTTATTTGTTTTACGTCAATAACCGAAATACAAAATTTTGTTTATGTAACTTTCAAAATGACGGACTTTAATACATATTATCTTACAGATTATCATCCCCTATTTTGACCCCTTTGGGGTGGAATTTTCTAAAATCCTTTCTTAGTGGGTGCCTACATAACAAAATGAATATACAGTCCGAATTTCATGCTTGTAGCCTTGATAGTTTGCGCTCGGCGATGATAAATCAGTCAGTCAGGACATGTTATTTTATAAGTAATGATTTCTTTTTTTATGTAGCCTGCTGAAAAGAGAGTTTTAGTTTAAATTGACGCCACCTAAAATGAATACTGTCCCGCAAGACCCAGCTGTATAACAAGTTGCTTCTCTAAACATACCACAGGTTTCCATAGAGGCTGAGGTGGCACTAAAGGCTCTTTTAGTACAGACGGTTCTTTCATAAATACCTAGAAACTAGTTAAATTTAGTTAATGATCTTAGCACTAAACACAGAATCGTATTAGCTGAATACAAGGATTACCCATATACCAATGAGCACTAAGGGGGGTACTCAATTTAAACTGAAAAGAATTAAGTTTGAACAATAAATAGATTTATTAAATAAAAAACAAATACAATTTAAAGTTTACAATAATATTATAGGTTGGACATTGAAGTCAGATGCAAACAATTTGACTTTGCGGAATGTGAAGTTTTGACTGTAGCTACAAGGGCTGAGCAGGTAGAAGTTTTATAAAGCAGAAAACAGTTAAACAATTATTAGCAAAGTGTATTAAACAAGATACACATATAAATTATGATCAGTCTGCTTGAATTTGTCTTAAGATAATATCCTTTAAACCTTTCGGAGAATGATAAGCAACAGTAAACTCTGTTGATAACAGCGGTCGATGGCTAATAAACAGGTGTCAACAAAACTACTATGGCTGGTCTCTTTCCCCTTCGGTACTGCCAGAGCAATCAATAGTACATTAAATTCTAATGGAAATCACACTAAGAGCAACCAAAAAACAATGGAAGCTAAATAACAGGCAAAAGAAAAGGTATTATTTTGCGCGGACCCCACTATGATTCTAGTGCAGCTCCCTGGTTTGAATACCGAGGTTAATACAGCACGAGAAGCGTGAGTACTTGGCCAAGCTAAAATATCGATTTCCATTAGCTCAAAAGTGATATGGAAAACAAGACAGACTGCCTGGTTGTAGCCATCTATAAATTACACAGATGCACACGACGTACACGGCGTCATTATAAACATTGGCTCACAATAGATTAATGGAACTTGTGGAAGTTTTGCAAGTCTATGGCTAAGACATTACTACTTTCTCAGCCCATGGCTGATAAAGTAAAGACTATATCATAAGGACATAGTGACATAGTAACTACAACTGATAGCTGGGCAAGGGGATTGAACCTGGGACCTTTGGTTTAGTACGCCAATGCTCTTTGATACCTGTGTTCAGGTATCATTTTTCAATTTAAAAAATATCACATTACTAAAGGTATGATTGTGTGATTTGATCACCTCTTTCGTAGGCTTACTCAAAATTTATTCCAACATATGTGCTTATATTTTAACAAAAGATTTTCTTAATAAATGTTACTATAAAATTACTAATGCTCTTTTGTCACTTTTATTAACACTTTTTTTTTTTGTAGAGCAGTGTTAAATCTGTCATTCAAAGTAATGATGTTATTTCTTCCCAGCCTTAATTTACACTAAGTGTTTAAAGATGAAACTCAAATATGCATTGAGGGAGGTTGGAAGAATCATTTAGGTAGGGAAAGCCACCTTCGGAACAGCCGACT
Organism: Timema cristinae; assembly: GCA_039000515.1. Lineage (NCBI taxonomy): Eukaryota > Metazoa > Arthropoda > Insecta > Phasmatodea > Timematidae > Timema > Timema cristinae. Next base: position 48,287,152 of record JBCFYV010011172.1, read on the forward strand.
GGAATTCACACGCCTAGACCCCATTTTAAACCGTAATCCAAGGTATTTCAAACACTGGTTTAGATTACATTACCATGTAAGAAGACAGATTTGTTAAAACCCTTTCAAAATGTCTCTCTATTCATATTTTAATACACGTATTTAGGTTTGAATTTTTCTTCTTGTAAATGGTCCATTCAAGTACATTGTGACGACTATAATAGGACAAGCTTCAAAAGAATATAAATAAAATAAACGAGTTCAATAAATATATTTCTGCTATATATTTAACAAGATTATTATATTTTTTTAATGGTAAGGGTTTGATACTCCATAACAGGCTTCGTAGTGTGAGGATTTTGCTATCCAAGTCTGCGTGACAAGACAGTGATATTATTTAAAAACAAAACATATTTTGGCTTTTTTTTCTCACAATAAGCAGATTAAAAAAAACTTCTTTTGTTTTTGTTTTGTAGCCTTTGTTCTTGGGAAGGGAGGGGGGGGGGACATACTTTATCGTACAACAAAGCAGATGCTCTCCACTTTTGTTTTAATGGTGGGTATATAATATTTCATTGTTGAAGTGTACCCTATTCCTTCGTGACTGCGCTACACGGTTGTTGTCAGACTACAAAGAGAAAAAAAGGGTTAAAATGCAAATCCTATTATGATAAACATGTTAGCTAAAGCACTAGAGAGAGGCTGTTGCGTTTCTGTATTCAGTTGAAATTTATTTTATTTTGGGTAATTTATGGCACTTTCTAAACACAAAGCTAAATCAACACAAGGCTAACAAACTATAGGACAGCAAGAATTTACAGTGTTTTTTTAAAAAAAAAAATGGTTTGCGTCTTACTACCAATCAGGGTTATTATACGCATATTTGTGTAAATGAGGTAGGGAGGAGGAAAGTAGAATTTAAAAGAAAATGTACCCGCATTTTTGTGAAGATAAAATGGGAAACCATTTAGGAAATCATCTCATATATTCACCCAGAATTCGGAACCGGACTTACTTATCACCAGCAAACCCAACTAGGTGAGGTTGACACTTTGTTTGTTTGCCCACCGGTGCGGTAGATACCTATATTATATGTACGGTGGGAGTGTAGGCCTTTATTGCAAACATTGACTGAACGTAACTAATGTCAAACTATTCGGAAATAATTATTTGTTAAGTAATAATGTACTAACAATAAAAAGTGTTATCAAACGATTCTAATAACACTTCCCTAAGGATTACTGTATAATTAGCGTTTTCGTGACTTATTGAAAGAATCAAACTATATTAATAAAACAATTGTGTATTTTGTTTCGCAGTTGTGGCAATAAGGGAGCTTACAATACATTAAATAGTAAATAAAAAGTATTATATTAACACCTGTGTCTCATTATAACTGGCCACTAAAATAAACAGATTTTTATAACTTATAGAATGAGTCATAAGTCATATTATGTTTCAAAATTCAAAATGAAACGTTTTTATTTTGTAAACACTGTATGAACACAATAGAAGATGGTTTGTATGACGTCATCAACCTCCCTCGTTTCGAATAGTTTGCCATCTTAATTTATGAAGAGAACACAGAAGTATAGAATACCTCGTTTGAAAAGCATTTTAAAGTGAACCCCAGAAGCCGCTTCCACAAATAAGACACATCCAAACGGTTATTTTCGTAAGTTATAGGCCTACCTACCGCACTACTCATTGCATATGGGCAAGCTATCATATATCGGATCATCCGCTTAAGTTTTATTGATGTATGTGTACTTGATCATATTATATATAAAGTATTGTAATCTTGAAAAGATTATTCTACCTCAAGATTATGACATATCTTGACATTTATTTGTCTATGAATTCAAAAGAGAGGGTCTTACAATTCCGTCCATATCTGGGACAAAACCTAAACGTTTTCATGGATTTAGTTCAAATTTGATATTAATTTCCATTGGTTGGTTTGACTCTAGTCAAAAAATTAAGGTTAATTTACAGGAAAACAATTTTTTTGAAAATTATATCTAACGATTTTGTTCAAAATTGATATCTTGGGGGTGTTTTTTACTATAAATAACACTATATACTTGTTTTTTTAGGGAAAATTTGACTCAAATTTAGCTAATTTATTTTCAAAATGTTGGGCTAAACTCTAATGTCTACACTCTACACGATTGTATAGTAACATTTATTCTATTATTACTTCACGGGTTGTAAAATGTTTAAGAGTACATAGCTGTGAGCTCTCCACTGGCTAGACCCGCGGGGGTTGCCGCGTGGTACAAGGTGTTAGACTAGGCAATATATTTGGTCAACGTTAGTGAAGGAAAGGAGGTTTAAAATTCAACCGGTGGACCATAGTTTTTATCATTCTCACTTCACGATAAAACGGTTGCATTTCTTCTTAGCTACTCTTCTCATCAATCACTACATATTAGAGACTAATAATTTTACTAATCTTAGTCGTAGGGTGGTCGCCTATCAGAACAATATTTAAGTAGTGGTTTGCTATGTAAAAATATATTTCACGGAAAAATTGAGTTAAAATAAATTAAAATGTTCATGTAAATAATTGAAAACAATTCTCGTTTTAAATCAATGAGAAGGTGAAATTAAATAATTTTCAATGACGTTTCACGTGAAATGTCTCAGTTCTGAAATCCAAGTAAATGTTTATAAACAAATGTCACCCACCTTAAACAAATATTATAATTTTTTTAAAAAGGGGAGTCGCTTTTCCCTATACAACCAATGTTAAATAATGGTTCATTTAGGTACATTTTTTTCAAAAACTATTCAAGATATCACTAATTTTTTTTGTTACTTTGGAAATTTAACTATGCACATTTTAACGAGAGCTTTTTTAAAAAATAATAATAAACAGAATTTACATCTAAATAAATATGTTGAAATGTGTTGAAAAATTAGAAAATAAATATTTAACATATTTAAAAATTAATATAAACAATATATTTTTTGAGATATTTATAAATTCTCTCGGCTAATTGTTAAAATATATCTAGAGATGAATCATAACAAAAATCAGATCATTAACTATTATAGTTTCTGAGAAAAATGTTCCTAAATATAGGGAAAGGGACTCCTCTTAATAAGGTGACAAACCCATGAAGATGAGAACGGGTTCTAAATGTCAAGCTAATCTAGCTTAGTTTGCGGGTTACAGTAAGTCGAGGTTAGGGTTCTGACCGGATGCATCGAGGATTTCCCTAGATTGTTTCTCACTTTCCACGAAATTTATAGTAGATTTTCTCTAAATTATACCTTTCTTATTATTTTTAATCTTTTGTTAGCTTAGCGTCTTACTTCCTTTTCAGGAATCTACTAATTACGTTAATGTGTTAGGATAATGAAGGTATAATTAAGAGGAAGTGTACCCCATTTGTGGGAAGCGGGGCGGAAAACCATTTAAGATAAAGCACCCTTGGTGCAACCAAACAGGATTCAAACCCCGATCTCCACATCATCGACAGTTTATTCTATTGACAGAGTGAGGCCTTAAGACCTTTCGCCCACCGAAGATGTCCTACGATTAGTAGTTCGTATATAAATTCGTTTTAAAAACAGATGACATAAACATTTCAAAATTGGAATTGTAGTGTGATATTATCTACTTATTTTGTGGTCAAACTCGTTAAACGTTACACTTTGCTAGTTTTAATACTAGTTAGATTTACGTATTCTACCCTTTAACGGGTAGCGAAAGCTATTATTATTGGTACCGCGTCTTACTACCCATTCGAGTTATACGCACTTACGCTAATGTGTAATGGTAAGGTGATTGCGAGATGAAATGGAGGACCACGGTGGAAGCCTGGCATTCCTCACATTCACAAGCGAAAGCAAGTAAAGTGCGAAATATAAGAATTATTTAAAAGTGTGGTCCGAAGTGCTTATAACCCTTATATTAATTATATGTATTTAAGAAACCCCATTCTCTCCTAAAAATCAATCGAGGTAGAAATTATACTCACTAAAGTTTAAAAGGAATTCACACAGAGATAATACACTATTTTACGTACCACCTGTGATCGATCCCGGGTCATCTGGACACATAGTAAACCCCTTAATCTCTCGGTAACCGCGACTGGTTGGTTTAGTGGCTGTAGATGAGAATGGGAATCATGTAAAATTGAATGGCCACTAATTAAAAAAAAAGTATAAACACACATGGTGACCGCACAATCATTGTTTGGGACTTTGACACTTCAATATTGTATGTGACGTATCGTTCCAATGTATGGGGGCTTTTCACGCGAACCAAATTAGCACTCAGGATCACATTTCGGCTTTTGTTGGCAACAGCTTAACCCCCCCCTCCCCACCCGATTTGTGATTCATGTTTAGAGGCTACAAGCTTTATTTTTAACGGACCACTGAAAATGCTATTACACCCACAATCGTGACCAGAAATTCAATTAATTTTAAGAGTAACAAAAACAAATAAAATTAGTAACACTTCTAGTAATGAATAATTGACATTTAGAACTCGGATTTGCATTCAACGTAAGGGAGCGTACCTAAAAATAATACCTAAGTTTTTTTTTTTTTCAAATGAGTTAAGACCACATATCCTCTCTCTCTCTCTCCCCCCGCCCCCCTTTCCACAAGTAAGGGAGCGTAATATTTTCCATCCCCCCACAACTTCCCATCTATCTTACGTAAATTTTACGATTTGTAGATTTGAATATTTTAATTGTATATTTATTTTTAAACATAAGAATTGGTGAGTTATATAAAATCTTAGAATACTTTAATTTCAGTAAAATTAGGCGTAACACATCATAATTAAACGAGATATAAGGGAAATTTGATGTAGATTTATTTTTTCTGTAATTTTTTTTTTTTAGATTTTATCTTAACATATACATTGATAAAAAAAACCTTAGGTAAGATGGAAATTGACACACCTCTCCCTCTCGTAAGAAAACGTAAGATACTTACCACCCTCTCCCCAATCCTAAAATCCTTTAGGTAAATTAAGGACAGACCCCCTAAGGAAGAAATGATGGTACTTCTGGTTTGAAAATATATGTTTTAAATTTTTCTACCACCGATTTATTATAGCGAAACCACCCAGCCTAACAAAACATAACATTCAATTAGGTAGACACATGGAAGGTTAGGTTTCGCTAGGTTTGGTTAGCTTGTAATTAATAACATGTAAACTAATTATAGTGATTATAGTGTACTCTATAGTATTTTTTCGTGTTTATAAAGAAAGGACCATTAATAAATTATTTTTGCTTTTTTCATAAATAATTCTTTGGGTTTCGGATTTTTACGTAGCTGCTGAGTGAGTCCTCCACAATTTCACAAAATTTATTTTTTCTAGTCCAACGGGAAGTAGGGAAAATCTTATGAATACATACATCCAGACATAATTATACATTAATTATTAATATTGTTTAATGTGTTCCAAACAAACTAGTTAGGGACTTTTTTTTTTAACATCACGTCTTACTAACCATTCAGACTATACACTTATGTACTAATTACGCTAATGGGTTAGGGATGAGGAAGGTTGAATTCAGAGGAACTGTACACGTATTTGCGTGAGGGTAAAGTGGGAAACTATTTAGAGAATACCATCCTTAGTATATCCGACCGGAATCCAACCACGCTCTCCCCGTCATTGACAGTCTAGTCTATTGCTAGAGTAGTGCCTTAGACACCATCCTGTCACCGAAGTAGGTAATTAGGGAGTTATTATTCTCCACATAGATAGTAGTTTCAGGACTGGTTTAAGTTCTTTCGCAGCCCTTCCATGTTGTACGTTACTAGTGATTTAAAAGTAGAGATTTATTTGCTAAGTATAAACAGGCTAGTGTAAATGTAAGCCATGGGTAGCAACTTCATGAAAAAAAAGTCCTATAATCATTTTTTAAATGTGCTTCACATCTTACTACCCATCCAGGCTAATAGTATATTTACTCTAATATGGTAGGGATCAAGAAGATAGGATCATAGATAAAATGTACCGTCATTTGCGAAGAGGGAAAGTGGTAAAAAATTTAGAGCCCTCATTAAACACGAAGGCGCTTAGAACTCTGACCTTACCGTCATTGGAAATACAATCTATTACCAGAGTGGCGTCTTAGACCGTGCGACCACCGATACAGCTATTGTACTAAAAAGTTTTGAATTGTTATTGACAACTACTATTTGCTATTATTAATTATTATTATAATTTGCTAAAATTACATGCAAGTAGACTTATTTTTTTTACCCCCACTGTTGGTCGTACGGTTTAAGGCATCAGATAATTGCATTAGACTGGATTTACGATGACGTCAAGATCAAGGTTCAAATCTCAACAGGGTTTTCCCATCCCCTCTCCGTTATAATGAGGGTTGTGGTGTGACAAGGAACAAAACCCCGTGGTGGGTGGCGTTTAATGTGTTACCTATTAATGGAAGAGATCCAATTGTGACCTCCCGTCACCATATCTAATAATAATTGAATGTAACTGTAAACTTTGTCACGAATACTAGATCTACTTTATCATGAAGATACTAGGTCTAAACTTATGTGGGATTTATTATTATTATTATTATTATTATTATTATTATTATTATTATTATTATTATTAGCACCGCGTCTTACTACCCGTTCGGGTTATACGCACTTACGCTAATGTGTAATGGTAGGGTGATTGTGAGATGAAATGAAGGACCTACAGTTTAACGTGGAATCCGAACCACGGTGGAGGCCTGGCATTCTCACATTCAGTGGGATTTATTCAATTAAAATTACAACACGATTACACAGTATTTACTCAGTCGGAAAGAAAAGTTATCAATACGCGGCAAACGGGGTTGTATGTCAAGTGAAGCCGGAAGAGCACTTTTACTAGGTTATAGTCAAACAAGAAAGCACCTAGAATCTTTCAGTTTCATGAGATTACACCATATTTCATCCCCCCAAAAAATCGCATCAAAACAATTAACTGGGAGTGCCATGTGGACATTATACTTGGAAGAAGGGTTGAAACTTCTTAACAAAAACCAATATTTAACGATGGTGACGCAAGAGACTTGTCAACAATACTAAAAAAAAAAAACAACGAAAGGACCAACCAGGCTTGTTAAATCTGTAGAGGATGTTTTAACACAAACAAGGATTCAACAATTTCAATATTATATCATTGTCCATTAACTGGAATAATATGAAAAGGGAAAACTTTTCATCAAAACAGAGTCCATAACCTCTTAAAAGACTTCCTTGTCCCTGACCCTTAGATTTAGCGGTTATTGACCAAGTTACTCAACGTTATGATTGACATATAAATCGTACATACTTTCTCACATTGTCTTGTAGTTAGGGACAACATTTAAAAAAAATAAAAAAGTTATCAGTAAATTAATTTTTTTCGACCAACCAGTATTTATCATGCTACACATTAATTACCCAAATACCAATTCTAAGCACAAATCAGAGCCATTTTCGATTTTATTTAATTTAAAAATAATGGGTTATCAATAACTTACCTACAATTTTAGAGCTTAGTTACTTATTTACTCCATGGCATTAGGAATTCTAAAGTTCACTGTCGCACTTAAAAAAAGTATGCCACCTATCCCTTTATTGAGCTAGTTTTATCCAGTCCATCTCATTACACCTTACTTCTTTCAGGTCTATTCTAATGATATCCTTCCATCTAGGTCTTCTCAATGGTCTCTTCCCTTTGGGGTTTCCAGTCAGTACCCTGAACATGGTTCTAAATTCTATCATTCGCGCTGTATGTCCTGTCCACTGTAATCTACGACATTTGATTATCCCTAACTATGTCTTGTGATGAGGTTATATAAATTCCTCCACTCCACAGTAGCCTAATCTAGAATACACATTACGATTCCTCAGTGTATGAGCAATTACCATACATCTAAAAATCAAGTTTGAATTAAACTCGTCGAACCGTTTGAAATGTAACCCAAGGTACAGACAGACTTAAGGATAAACAAAATGGTAAAAACACAATTTCATCTATCTTACCAGTGTAAATGGTATTCTTATATTCAAACTCTACTTTGTCATTTCATTTTCTAGGTACACTTTCCAGTACACTACACCTACTTTATTACGACTTATCTATTTTAATGATATGCGATATGCGCATGTTATAGAATAAAATCACTAACACATATGCATATATTAATTAATATTAATGTCAATCACAATACTTTCTTTGCGAGAAAGTAAAAAAGAAATAATAATTGGCGCTCTTCACGCCAGATACGTTCTCAAATAGTTTCCGTATTTAAACCCAGACCGCGTCTGTTAATAACGTGTGAGTTTGGGAGGCAGAGCGGAACGGTTGGAATGTTCACCAGTGAAACTAATGAACGGAATTGTGTCTGAACCCTTGAACGGCCAGTGAAGGGCTGTTTCCATACAGATGGAGAGACGATGACTCGACAAGAATCTGCGGCATTCCCCCCTGGATTCCTTCTACCTCCTCCCTTGTAGCACTTTATCGCGCGGCGCCCATCACAACATGCTCCAGCCACTAGCACGCCAGAGGAGGGAAGCGCCTACAGCCCCTACCACCGGTAGCGTGGCTATCAATCATCCCATCAAGATTCAACATAAAGTTTATCCGCTTCGGTGGCGCCATGGTCTAACGCGCTACTCTCACAGTAGACTAAACTGCCGATGACGCGAATATTTAGGTTCGAAACTAGGTTGAGTGTACTGAAGATGAGGGTATGTTTTTCCCAAATAGTTTTCCACTGGCTCTCCACAAAAATTCAGGTATATCTCCTTTCAATATCTTCCTAATCCATAAAATCAATGGCGTAATTAGTAAATTAGTACATACGCAGTGGTAAAAAATAAAAACATAAAGTCTGATTGAGATATTAACGTGGGAGTGTAGGAAACGTGTGTTAAGGGAAGTGTTTTTGCGATATTTTTTTTATGTCAAAACATTTTTTTGGTCGAAAGAAATCAAATATTTCTCCAGTAGTAACATAGAGTTTAATTTTATTCACATGGTCATAAAAATACTCCATGAATATCTGTCAAGGTGTTTTGCAATTTAATGACATGTATTTCTCTTAATTTAAAAAGTTGGTCATCTAAAGCTGCTATGCTCATGACAGATATTCAAGTAAGGTTAAGATCACCTTGTGAGAAAATTGAGCCCTCAAGTTTTTACTGGAGCAATATTTTATTTATATTGGCCAAGAAAACAAGTTTTGCTATAAAAACTGAAAAAAAAACAAAAACTTGACCTTTTTTTCGCGTCTCCTACAATCTAATGGTAGTTATTAAATTTACTGCAACCATTTTCTTATATCTATACGTCAAGTTATGTTATCCGAGGCTGTCACTTTTTCTTGATATCACTACTTACAAAATTATACCAATAATAAATGATAATGTTATCAACCGCTTTGATGGCCACATGGTCTAAGATGGCGTCACATTCACAATAGACTAGACTGTTGGTGACTGCAAGGTTATGTTTTGAATTCCGGTAAGATGCACTAAATGTACTTATTCCTAAATTGTTAACCACTCTCCACCTACACAAATGCGAGAACAATTTCTTTAAATTCAACCTCCCTAACAGATTACCTTAAAGTGTGTATAGCTGTTCGACTATGCATGTGGGCAGTATCGTAAAAGCGTCAATTTTTAAAACCCTGCCTAACTACGTAGAATATTTTAGTGGTTTAAATCCCAGTAGGGTGGATGTTGTTTTGTCTTCACGGGACGTAAGTAGTTAGGGTACAAATTATTCGAAGCTCACCATAAGTATAGTCATATGTTCAGTAAAAAGCGTGGATAAAAGCCTAAGTTTTGTCTGTCTTTACGGTGACGGGGAAGTCGGGATTTGATTTTCGGTTACTGAGGCTTTTCGAATATCTGAGTTTTTTAAACTTATAATTTCCCACTCTCCTTGAACTCTGACGTGCTGACATTTTTCTTACATTTTACCCTATTCATCCTTATAGCAATACATTTAATATGCGGACAGCCAGATGGGATTCGGCGATTCACTACTATCAATTTGGTAGCTGCAGTCATTGATTTTTTTTTCTGTGGATGACCTCGGCCACCGATAGTTAAATTAGGATACCTTAGGCTTATTAACAATCATCCTATCTTCTTGGATATAATAAATAAGAAGATAAATAATTGTGCCTGTATTTCAAGGTGCCGACACGTAATAGCTTAGAGGCCTACAAGAAATAATATATACAAACACAAACATTTTTATATATAGTCTACATTTATATATTGAATACATACAAGAACTGTACATAGCGTCTAATATGAATGTAAACATAATATTATATACATGATATAACCACATTTTAACAACTTGTTTGTAAAAGAAATTTAGATAGCTAGGCATTTAATACTTTAAACACATGAGTAAAGAATATAAGCTACCAAAATATTGTATATATTATTTATTGCAATAATACAATAATTATTTTCACATGTGTATATATTTTATAATGCGAGTACATAATCGGTAAATAAAATAAATATTTTAACGTTTAAATCAATATTCTTAACTTGAGTGAGATATACGATCATATTCACTTACAAAATGCATCTATAGTAATATGTATTTGATTATGTATCACTTCATGAAAATATTAATTTCCTCGTACAAAAACTGTGAAATTGCGATGATATAATTTTGTTTCCTCGTCATGTAATGTAGAAGTAGTATATGAGTTACTTGGTCATAAAAAAACCATCCACACACACAAAAAAGAGAAATTATTTTGTACGGTGGCACAGATGTATTGGTGTTTTATTTTCAAATATATATGTGCTGTCTCGTCATTTTCTCCCTTCAAAAGCAATTCTCTTTTCTTATTTTTCTATATTTGAACAATACTGTTCATTCGTATAGAAATGTTCGTCTGAATGTTAGAAAAGGGAAGCGTTGGGGAGGGGGGGGGGGGGGTTGGAGAGTCCAGGGTAAAAGAAAAAGAACGCTTACTTTGTAAGTTGCGGCATTCACTATATAACATGTCACTTTTTTATTTTTAGAATTCATAACGAGTTTTTCTGTTGAAAAACATAACACTGGTATTTCTTTTAAAACCTTCAATATAATTTATCGACTACGAATTATTTTATCTTGGTGTAAATTTTTATCAGTAGAAACTTTATTTTATGGCATATTATGTTTCCTCAATCTGTTTATTTTCAGTCAACCCTGGTGGTCTTGGGGTAAAGTGCTTGCCTCAGGACCCTATGTTCTTGGGTTCAAACCCCGAAACGTGATTTTCCATCTATATATACCAACGTTGAGGTAAAATTGGAGTGAGCAATATTGTGTCTCGTGGAAATGATCTTTACAAGACACTTTCAGTTACCATATAGGTCCCACAGCACTTCTTTGGTGCTGACTGACAGCTCACAGCTGATATCTGACAGCTCTGAAAAGTAACTAGACCAAATTATGTATCCCTCCGCCGAACCATATGATCTGCAAAAACATGTGTTTAGCAGCTGTCACTTCTGACAGTCAAATTTTAGGTCTCAACAAGAAACTTATATGACTTTTATATTTTCTATATATTTCTATATATATGTAGATGGCCTAATATTAATTATTAATTTTTTCAAGAATATAATTTTTTTCTAAATAGAATTTAATCCCATATAAGTTTTTATTGTAATAAATAAATAAGTTTTATTTAAAAAAATCCAATTTTCTTATAAAAAATTATCCAGAAAATGATAAAAAAAATCCAATTTTCTTATAAAAAATTATTTAGAAAATGATAAAAAAAATCCAATTTTTTTGGTTAGTATTAATATTATTAACATTATAAATGTGAAAAATCTGAATATCTCATACTACACATAGAAAAAAACAATCAAAAATTTTTAAGAGTATTACAACATGTTGGTGACCTGATGCTATAGGGTTAAGGTGTCAGACTTCTGTACTGGGAGTCCGGGGTTCATTCCTCGGTCGCAGCACAAATTTATTTGATTGCCAAACCCTTTCTTGACCTCTGACAAGATGTGTATTAATCAAAACTTGTGAATTGGTGGAATGCCAGGCCTCCACCGTGGTTCGGATCCCATGTTAAACTGTAGGTCCTCCATTTCATTTCACAATCACCCTTCCTTTAAACATTAGCGTAAGTGCGTAGAGCCCGAAAGGGTAGTAAGACGCTGTGCTAATAATAATAATAATAATAATAATAATAATAATGATGATGATGATGATGATGATAGATATCAGAAAACATTCTAAAGTAATTTAAAGTAAAGAGTGGTAATAAAGTTAAAACTTGGTATATGGATTGATTGACTTTTAATATCCAAAAGATTGATTTTATTTTGCTTTTAATGAGCTACAAAATGTCATATATAAAAATTTTCAATAAATTTATATTAACGTAAATAGAATAAAAATATGGGTTTACGACAAGTCTAAAATTCACATAAAACATTAAAATTTAGTAACAAAACTTTGATACAACAAATTAGTGAAAAAAAAAACTTAAAGATCTACAGTGTTGTAATTATGCTATAAAAGTGAATTTGTGGGTTAGCATCTCCCAAAGAAGTGGTTAATAAAGTTAAGAAAATGTTCTTGTTACAACGTTTTTGAAGAATTAATAATTATTATGTTATTTATAAAATATAATCCTTATCTTGGTTCAGTCAAGTGTTTTCCAACGGGGTTCGCAAGAACTTATATTGTTTTAATATGTAGGCCTATTTATAATGACTTTAAATAATTTAATAAACAAAAATCAATATCCTAGAAAATATGTTTAGGCCTATAAAATAAATGACAATGACAAATCAAAAGCTATCCTAATTAACAAAAATCTATTTCAGATTCACTCCTCTTAAACAGTTGTTACAAAGTCAGTATCAATCAATATTTTATAAAATATGTTTAGGCCTATAAAATAAATGACAATGCCAAATCAAAAGCTATCCTAATTAACGAATATCTATTTTAGATTCACTCCTCTTAAACAGTTGTAACAAAGTCTCTAATAAAAATACAATAACTTATAACTTGAATTCTTACCTGGTATTTATTTAATCAATACTGGAGAAAGACTCGCAAGTATTTTTATTTCACTTCACATATTTTTTCGGAACATAAAAATTTTAAAACACGATCTTTAGCCTAGAGGGCAACACAACACAATCTTGGGGTTAAAAGATTTATTTTATAGTCTTGATAGACTTAAATTTTCGAATATTTACTGAGAAACACTCGTTTTTTTATTTTATCACACACTTTAATGTTATATTAGATAAGTAATTATTCAAAGATCACCAAAAAACCGTTTATTTCCCCGAGGATAATACGCTCACACACCAAAATAATATTCACAAAAGAACACACAGATTAATAAATAGCCGAATTAGTATTTAAAAAAGACACTGTACTATTCAAATTTGTAATAAAATTATTAACGGGTAGAAAAGACACGCCTAAATACAAATCAATAATACTCAACTATAAAATATTTTGTTCTTCAACTTGTTGATTCACGCACATGGTTTTATTAAATTTATTTTATACGATAATTCAATGTTATACTGCATTTTAAAATTGTTGGATTTTGGTTATAAGAATAACCGTTTTGTTAGTTGCTTAATATTGAAGTTTTCTTTTGCTGTTTAATTCAAATTAATTTTTAAAAGCAAGAGAACGTTAAAAGTGGCCTTGTTAAGCTGAAAATAAATATGGCCACTGAATAAAAGGTGCCGGTTGATGACGTAGAAAAAAGAGGACCGTTGTCCGTTACGCGGCAAAGGTATTAATACTCTTTGTTTACAAGATTTAAACTTTATATTATTTCACAAACATTTTGAATGTTCTTTCTTCTTTATTATTACAAACCATTTGTTTATGTTAAAGATATACGAGGGCAGCTATAAAAATATTAATAACTGAATATAATACCATTAAATGTAAAATTTCACGCTCTATTTAACCTGTTATTACCACAAGAGTTAAAAGAAAAACTAAAATGAAATTACTAGACTTTTTTTTCTTTAATTTGATTATGGAAAGTAAAATTATACTGTAATCTTTGGGGAAGTATTGTTAATGGTGATTGATAATATTTTTAGTAATAATAATAGTAGTAATTAGCAAATAATTATTATTTCCAAATATGGTGACAAAAGTTTATTTTAGACAATGTTGGCGCGACTGATACCATCTGCTAGCTGTCATCGAAAACCATAGAAGTCGTAAGTCCACTGTAGCTTATCATTGGACTTGGCAGCAGTTGGTAGAACTCGCCGACTCATAGCGGTGGTTCTAACCCCAATCTCTCCTTCACCTAGCAAAAGAGATTATACGATATTGACGTTTAGACCATGTGCCCACAAATTTGGGTATATGCGTGCTATTATGCTATACTTTTTCTATGTTTACCCTAATAAAATATGTGATTTTTTTGCGTTCCATTTGTAAAATATCAACTGATCCGAGTAATTGGCCCACTTTTAAACTAACCACATAAAAACATGTGGTTTTCTCTTATCGTAACGATAGAAGACAGTAAGGATGATAATGTGAAATTAATCGTCAGCCCTAACAATACCCGCACGATGCACAGGATGAGGTAAACTTCCCGTGACGTCACTACCACTTGGAACCAGGCAGTGTATCGAACCGGGATTGAACAATCCCCCGTTTCCCCATTCAACATCCAGCAAACCCACGCTCCATTCATGGGATGCATTAGGTAAATGGTTGATTGATGAAGGGCCAAATTTGTATAATACATCTCACTGAAGTTTGATGAGGTGATCCGTACTTGCAAAACGTGTTTTACGTTTCTAGTTATGTTATAGTGTACAGAGTTTAACTACCTGTCAGGTGAAAGGCGTCATCATTCTCGTAATAGGCTGTTTATTATATTTATTTAATGTGTAATTTTTGAACTCACTGATTATATCAATACGCGAGAATTTCCATGAACGAGAGCGAAAAGTTTTACCAATTTTACCAGAAAGTATATTTTCACATACCTTCCAGGGTTCTTTTACATACCAAAATCAACATGGGACTGATGGCTTTACTTCACCTCCGAAGGAAGTTGTGCAACGAATTTTTATTGCTCAAGATAAATCCGTTGATTCCGACTGGGTTTGAACCCACGAGCATTGGGTCCTGAGTCGAGCACTTTACCCCAAGACCATAGAGATCGATTGTAATTGACTGAACCACCTATAGTAGAGAGATCGTGTGTTGAATCACGATCGAGTGTACTGAGGGTTTTTTGCTCTATCTCTACACATATGTGGGTACAATTCCTTTGAATTAAACCTTTTTCATTGCTTACACATTAGCGTAATTATAACCTATGTGTTTAAAACCGAATGGGTAATAAGACTCGGCGCTAAGAAAAATTAGCCATCCTAACAAAGCGCATATTTGCACTAATAGGTTGAGATTATATAGGTTGAATTTAGAATAAATATATCCATATTTGTGTTGAGTGGGTCTGCAAAACCATTTAGGACTATAGTTGTGTGTATATAAATGTAAATTGGACTGAAGAGGACAGGAAAAACTGACGCAAGCATAATTTTGAACCCAGATAGACTTTAATCACATAAGTAGGCAAAGAAAGTTTGCTAATATTAAATGCCTACAGAGTCTATGTGGAATTTATATTTATGGTAATTAATGGTAGAGATTAAACACTTAAAGTGATATAAATGTGTTTAGAATTTATAAATATAAATAGCGCCTGTTTTTTCCAAACTCGAACATTTACATTAAACACTTCTTAAATAAAGGTATAAGTTGTTGTATTGCGCGAGTGTGGGTATTTCAGGTGGTGGCGGGGGGTATGCCTTCATGAAAATAAATCAATCCCTTAATATAAGAACCCTTCCTTTCCATTCTATACATATCACCGAACTCTCATTAATTTTCTTTGCCGACTAATTTGCGACTTGTTCTCGAAACTACCTTTCGAGTAGTTTCTAAATGAAAGGTGGAAAAATACTGTAGTATTCGGAGCTCACAGGAAAATGTGTTACAGTTACAGTATTTTACCTGTATCTTTTGATTTAATTTAATTTGAATAAGAATAATAACCATTCCTTGCAGTTTTTTGGGTTTGAAGTAAAATCATTAAAAATAACATCAAAAGAATATCGTATTGACGTCCCTTTAAATTACTGATATCCCTTGATTTTGACAAATTCTATTGTTTTGGACAGCGTCGCAGTCTAAGAAAAACCCCTTAGAAGAATCTGTAAAAGAAAAGTAGAGATATATTTTATAATGCTTTTAATTCAATTAAATTTCTGTCACATTGGAATGAAATAAGACATTTTATTCGAATGAAGTATTCAGGAGAAAAAAAAATGGAAAAGGGGAATTCATTGACGAATTGGATTGAACAATAGTTGGAGAGAAATTTAATTTGTTTCTTCTAGAACTGTGGTTCGGTTTTCATAATTAATTTAAAATCTTGGTTATTTAAAAACCGAAAATAGTATAAACACGTGAGTAACAAACTACACTCTTATATTCATAGAAGGGACCTTTTAGAGAAAACAAATGTTTTTAGGTCAAAATTACTATAATTATCATTGGTGTTTTTTATATATGATGATAAAAAAAGTACAAGGTGACGTTTGCATATCAATTAAGCTCACTTATTAATAAGGTAAAACAAAGCTAGTAAATTATTTTTTTAAATTATAGAACCGCGTCATACTACCCTTTCGGGTTATACGCTTAAGTACTAAATACGATAATGGGCTAAGAATTGAGAAGGTTGAATTTAGGTGAAGTGAACCCACATTTGTGTTTAGAGAGAGTGGAAACCCATTTAGGGAAAATCACTCCCGGTTCACCCGACCGAGAATCGAACCTTGATCTCCCCGTTCACGGCAGTCTAACTGAACATGAAACTACCGTGTTAGCCAACTACGCCACCGAGGCGGGTGATACCTAGTACATTCTAGGGCTGACAGAAAACGTCCTTTCTATGAAAATCGGACTAAACCTAACATAAAACACGGCACCCAATACTACACACAAATGACACAGCCAAGGACAAAAAAAAAATCATATCAAACAAAGTTGTAGAGATGAAAAAATATATAGGGTTTGAATCAGGGTCTACTAAGTAAAGATCTCCAGGATCTTTCTATAATTTTATATTTATATTTTAAACAAATTTAGGGGACTTTGTTCAAACTACTTTTGAGAAGAATATATTTTAAAACAGCACACAGATTATAATGTAAAAAGCACACGGCCTATATTGTAAAACAACGGACAACATATATTGTAAAACAACACACAACCTATATATATTATAAAACAACACACAACCTATATTGTAAAACAACACAGAGCCTATATTGTAAAAAAACACAGAGCCTATATTGTAAAACAACACACAACCTATATTGTAAAACAGCTTACAACCTATATTGTAAAACAACACAGAGCCTATATTGTAAAACAACACACGGCCGATATTGTAAAACAACACACAACCTATATTGTAAAACAACACACGGCCTATGTTGTAAAACAACTAAATGCCTATATTGTAAAACAACACACAACCTATATTGTAAAACAACACACGGCCTATATTGTAAAACAACACAGAGCCTATATTGTAAAACAACACAGAGCCTATATTGTAAAACAAACACCGCCTATATTGTAAAACAACACAGAGCCTATATTGTAAAACAACACACAACCTATATTGTAAAACAGCACAGAGCCTATATTGTAAAACAACACACAACCTATATTGTAAAACAACACAAAGCCTATATTGTAAAACAACACACGGCCTATATGGTAAAACAACATACGGCCTATATTTTAAAACATCACCAACATATTTTTTAAAACAGCACACAACCTATATTGTAAAAAAACACAGAGCCTATATTCTAAAACAACAAACAACCTATATTGTAAAACAACACAGAGCCTATATTGTAAAACAACACACAAACTATATTGTAAAAAAACACAGAGCCTATATTTTAAAACAGCACACAACCTATATAGTAAAACAACACAGAGCCTATATTGTAAAACAACACACGGCCTATATTGTAAAACAACACACCGCCTATATTGTAAAACAACACAGAGCCTATATTGTAAAACAACACACAACCTATATTGTAAAACAGCACAGAGCCTATATTGTAAAACAACACAAAGCCTATATTGTAAAACAACACACGGCCTATATGGTAAAACAACATAAGGCCTATATTTTAAAACATCACCAACCTATTTTTTAAAACAGCACACAACCTATATTGTAAAACAACACAGAGCTTATATTCTAAAACAACAAACAACCTATATTGTAAAACAACACAGAGCCTATATTGTAAAACAACACAGAGCCTATATTGTAAAACAACACACAAACTATATTGTAAAAAAACACAGAGCCTATATTTTAAAACATCACACAACCTATATTGTAAAACAACACAGAGCCTATATTGTAAAACAACACACGGCCTATATTGTAAAACAACACAGAGCCTATATTGTAAAACAATATACGGCCTATATTTTAAAACAGCACACAACCTATATTGTAAAACAACACACGGCCTATTTTTTAAAACAGCACACAACCTATATTTTAAAACAACACAGAGTCTATATTGTAAAACAACACACGGCCTATATTGTAAAACAACACACAACCTATATTGTAAAACAACACACGGCCTATATTGTAAAACAACTAGAAGCCTATATTGTAAAACAACACACAACCTATATTGTAAAACAACACAGAGCCTATATTGTAAAACAACACAGAGCCTATATTGTAAAACAACACACGGCCTATATTGTAAAACAGCTTACAACCTATATTGTAAAACAACACAGAGCCTATATTGTAAAACAACACACGGCCTATATTGTAAAACAACACATGGCCTATATTGTAAAACAACACACAACCTATATTGTAAAACAACACAGAGCCTATATTGTAAAAAAACACAGAGCCTATACAGCACACAGCCTATATTTTAAAACAACACAGAGCCTATATTGTAAAATAACACACAACCTATATTGTAAAAAAAACACAGAGCCTATATTGTAAAACAACATACAACCTATATTGTAAAACAACATACAACCTATATTGTAAAACAACATACAACCTATATTGTAAAACAACATACAACCTATATTGTAAAAAAACACAGGGCCTATATTGTAAAACAACACACAACCTATATTGTAAAAAAACACAAAGCCTATATTGTAAAAAAACACAGAGCCTATATTGTAAAAAAACACAGAGCCAATATTGTAAAACAACACAGAGCCTATATTTTAAAACAGCACACAACCTATATTGTAAATATGTGCCTATCCCAGATGTATAGTAAAACGCGAAACATTGGAGGGTGGACTAGGTTAGGGGAAATATCTAACTTATTAAAATTCTCTTCGTGCTTGGTTGGATTAAAATGTTTATCAATGGCTTTGTTCACTTAAGACACTTATTTGATTATTTGATAAAAACATATTTTTCTTTATCTTCCAAACAAACGACTGCAATGTACTACACAATGTACTACACAATATAAATGACCGCAACCCGCCCGAAGCGTCCCAGCGAAGTCACAGCTCTGTTGTCAACTCTGCTGTTGTTGGTTTTGATAACGTTTAAAAAATAGCTCCCCTTTTTTTGGAAACAAACTTGCCTCTGTTGATAGTTCCATTCATTTCTCCAAGCACCAGAGTGAAAGGTATTGTTCTCTAGTCCGGCGTTGAGCATCATTTAACCGAGGAAGACAATACGGTCTGATGAAGTTGTCACGAACCCACGGTTTATTACAGGCTTATTGTATCATTTATGTGAGTTTACAGTGAAATCATACTATTTTGTTTTATTATTTGAAGCATTGTATACTTACCTCCCCTACTTCATCAAGTCAAGTGTTTTACTCAATGGATAATGTGCCCGAGTCATTTAACTACAGTATATTATTTCCCGTTAAGGTCCCACCTGATTAGTTTGCATTGTTTTTAACAATTTATTTTATTGTTGGGAACTTACGCTCTCTGGATTAACACATATTTTTGTAACATTTTAGAAAACATTCTAAAGATAGTTGTAAGGAGTGGTTATAATTAAAAGTTCAGACTTAGATAGATTGCTTGTAATGATATGAAATTATACATATCAATATGTTATTATTCCAATCTATATTCAAAATTACTATATTTAATATCCGAGCGGGCTGTAAGATTTATTTGTGTAGAACTGTCGAGTTGTAAGGTGTGGTGAAATCCTTCTACGTCTCTATTTAAAAAGACAACGCACTTTCCGTGGAAAGAGACGCACCTGGATGACCTCACCCCTTTTCTTCTAGGAAACTTCGAGAAGGAAATGTCGCTTGATATACCCCTTCAAATGCGCACATCTCCTCACTGCTAGTGATCCTTCCTTCTCGACAAGAACACGTATAGCTAAGATTCATTTAACGCAATAGTCGGGCTTTTATCAAAATATAAAATGCGTGTGATATCTAGCTAAAAGTAAACAGTTTATTCATTTAAAATAAAAATAAAAGACTAAAAAAAAACCACCAGAACTTTTAATTTATAAAATAATATAATTAATTATTAAAATAATATCACCCTTACAATGGCGTAAAGACATTTCTTATCAGGCTAGCGTTTTAATTATTACAATAATGGCTTCCCAACGTGGAGGGCCTGATAAGCTGAGTTTAAAAAAATATATATACATAAATTCAGTTCACAACCCGAGAAAGTGAAAGTGAGTGCTCAAAGAACTTAAGTACTTTAAAAACAAAAAACAACAACAACAAACCAGGTGACTTAAGAAGAAGAAGTTCCAAAGCTGGCGACGTCGGAAGAAGAAGTTCCAATCCAGGTGACTTCAAAGGGAGAACTTCCAAATCAGGTAGCTTCACAAGAAGGTCAGAGCTTCTAGACTACAGGTGAGGTACGCAGGGAGAATCTTACGTAAGTCATCAACAACAACAAAATTGCATTAAATATGGAAGAAACAGACAGTAGTAGCAGTGAAGATAACCTTCCCCTAGCACAATATTCCCAACCAATAGTAAAAGAACATTCTTGTTTAGAACTATCTGATCAGGAACAACGTGAACAACAAATTAAGAAGGTAGTTGAACCAATAGCTCATAAAGAAGAAGACTTAAGGGGGGTGGAGAATGTTTCAAAGGTAGAAGGTATAGTAGCTCAACAAACCACCTCAGCAAATTACCTCAATGTAGTATTAATGCAGTTAATGCTGCAAATGAGAGAGAGTAGTGAAAAGAGTGAAATGTTAAATCAGCAAATGAAAGAGAGTAGTGAAAAGTTGAGTCAGAAAATAGATGAAAGGTTTGACAAAAATAGTCAGGAGCTACAAAAAAATAGTCAGGAGCTACAAAAAACTAGCCAGGAGCTACAAGAAATAAAAATAAAGGTTAATGAAAGCAATGAAAATAATCTGAAACTAAACATTAAGTTTGATGAAAAATTTAAGAATGTAAATGAACAATTCAACAGGTTAGAACAAGAATTACAGAGTAAATTTCAAGAAGTACAAAACGACTTTGACACAAAATTACAGAAAGTACAACAACAGACTAAAAGTGACCAAATGCAGGTAAGGGACGAACTACAGACGCTTAGGGAAGACTGTAGTAAGTCAGAAAAGCAGACGAATGAGCAGATAAAAGAACTCAAAGATGCAAAGGAAAACTTGAAGTTTAGACAGGACTCTTTAAATTCTAAGGTAAAAACTACTCAGGAAAGTTGCGAAAAAAATAAAAATGAAATTCTAGAACGGGTACAAAATTTAACAGAACGGTTTGCGACTGTTGAAAAAGAGAAACAAATATATAGTGATAACCTTAAATTCCAAAATGACCTCTTTGATGGACACACTGTACCAGATGTGTACATAAAGGAAATAGTTGACCACCAATTGGACAAATTTAAGGACAACTTGACAGAGACTGTGGACAAGACGTCACAAACAGTCAAACAAATGCGACAACAATTAGAACAGGCTAAGTCAAAATATGACGAGGTAGTAGAAAAAGGGACGCTAATTACCACTGGTGCCTTAGTATTACCCAGTACAGGCATACAGAATCAATTAATGGAATCTGTACCCACCTTCAGTGGAAATAATGATAGGGTGCATGCTGTACAATTTTTGAAAAAGATGGATAGACTTTTTGAAAATAGTAAACTCACTGAAGCACAAAAAATAGCATTTTTTAATTCAAAGTTAGTAGGTGACGCTGAAGCGTGGCTGAATAATCACGAGGCTGAATATACATCATATGAAGCAATAAAGATACCTTTTCGTAAAAGATTTTGGTCCGTGTATAAGCAGGACAAATTAGTAAATGATATTTTTACAGGCCGGTATGATCCACATCGAGGGCCTATGTGTGACTATTACAATAGATATGCCATGCAGGCAGGGAATTTGGACATCCCTATTGACGAGGAAAGATTAGTAAATCAGTTATTGCATCACTTCCCACGTGAAATACAAGATGCTCTTATAGCTGCTAGAGTAAAAACTAGCGTTGAAATGAGAGAAATTCTAGAAATATTTGATGAGCGCTCTAGGAGAGAAAGGTCGAAACCACACATGCAAGATAGCTCATTTCAAAATGGAGGAAACCATTTAAATAGGGAGAGTAGACATAACCAGGCACGACCTATCCAGAGATCGAACCAGGAGTCGAGAAATCGAACTTGGGAAAATTCCAATAATCAGGGAAACAATTTTAATCCTAATTACACTAATCCTAATCAAAAGGGAAATTATTCTAATCCTAATTACAAGGGAGATTTTTCTAGACCACCAGGGGATAGAATAAACTTAATCCAAAGAAAAGAACACAAGGGTAACGTTAGTCAACAAAGAAATCAGCTGATGAACACAGACCTTGAAAAAATAGAATCACACCCACTAAAAACCCATGTCATTGTTCATGAAGAACCGGGACCAAACTTTCAAAAAAATTGTCAGACAAGTCATTGAGTTGCCCGACAATGACATCCACTCAAGTTAGAGAAAGGGCTGATACTTTAGAAAACTGTAAAAAAAAAAAAAAAATTGTGGAAAAAAAGATAGGGGGTTAGGCTATGTTTAGACGCTAGACGAGCAAATCAATATTAATATATTTATATTAATGTTGTCCATTGATTCCACAATCGCCTGGCAAATTTCATTGTTATGTCAAAATAAAGAGAGTTTCATATCATATAATTTTAATATGTAATATGTAATAGGTGTTCAGAATTGAACCCTAGGTCTGTTTGTACACAAAGAAGAAATGCATTTACTTTGTAACAAAATGCGACTTAGGTTTGTAGTTACTAGAAATCCTACGCAGTTTTGTAGCGTTGAATGTATATCAACGTTAGTAGTTACTAAAAAATACGACGAAAATTTCCTAAGAAAATGTATTGTTACAAAGCAGAAAAAAAAAAAAAGATGGAGAGTGACCCTTGTCCATCATATTCAATTCTCAAAAAAAAAAAAAAAAAGGATTCCTTTGACAAAGAAATAAGTTTAAAGTAAACAACTATAATGGCCAGTAAGGCAGGTAGCATTTTTCTACATGAAAGTAATAAGAATAAATTTTTTTTTACCTATCTCACAATATTTCTTTCTCTGACTATATTGTAATAGAAGATAGTTTTTTCTATGTACATGTCTTAAATTATATCATAAATTTTGTAAAATTTGAAGCATAATTTTAATGAGATAAGGATAATAAATAAATTAGTTCAAGGTTCTATGAATATTAAATTCTATGTATTCTGTATATTATATTAAGCAAAGATGATTAATATTGAATTATGTGTTGTACTACCAATGTGTTAAGCAAGAATGATTAAAATGGAATTATTTGTGTTGTATTAATAATGTATTAAACAAGGAAGCATTTCAATGTTATTATATTAAGTGTATCATCTTTATTATACAAGCTGTGTTTAGATAAATAATAATAATTTATCAAGGACTTATCATAGAAATGTAGTGTATGTAATTCATTAAAAGTGCCTTGAAAGTAATAATATTCAAAATATCGATTCATCAGTAACAGTCGGGAAATTTTAAAGATAGAATTTAAATGCAGTATCAAACAAGGGTCAAGGTATGAACCTATTACAAAACAATAAAAATGTTAAAATTTGCAAGAAATTTTATAGGCCAAAGAAATGAACGAATATTAAGAATCTTTGATACAGAGTTAAAAAAAAAAATTTGACCGATCTAAATGATCGATATGAATTAAATATATTTGTTTACGACATCCAGTAATGATCGTTCATGGTAAAGTAAAATACCATCATAAATGCAAGGTGTCTAAAGAAAAGGAGGGTATGTTTTAAATTCGCTTGTTATGGATAGGTAGTTATGCAATGATATGAATTATAGTCGTAGGTTTAATATCTAGTCTTCGTGGAAGATAACACCAGTTGAAGGTGAAGAATTCGTCGTTGATCCTAATTGCACCAAATAAGGTGAGCTCCGTCGTTGATCCAATATACCTTAAGGTGAGTTAAGTCGTTCAAAATAAATATAGATATATATGGGAGGAATTGCCCCATAAAATCTATTTATGTGAGTCTACGTCATTGAAGAAAGGTAAGATAATAGTCGACGTAATTCATTTTGTTTAAACCTATACCAGGGAAGGAATTAAAGTTGTTTGATGGGATTTTCTGGTGTGTTTCGTAAACAAATTAAAACAATATAGTTAATAACAAAACTAGATAAAAGTATTCAACGGTGAAGTAAAGGAGAATGTCAAATATTTTGTCTTGGGCCTATAAAATAAAAAAATAGCTGGAGCAAAGACTGATTTAATTAAAGTCGTATAAAAAAAGTTAACTTAATTAAAATCAAATTGATTTGATTAAAACATTGTTAAAGAACAAGGAATAGTAGCCACGGGATTAAGGAGGATCGATCAATGAATATTGAGATAGATAATTTAAAACATTGTGTAATAAAACAATTAAAAGGGTTTTATCTACATTGTATAACATATATTAAATATGTCAAATATATTGTATTAAGTAAAAATGTAATTTTTGTTAAATATTTTAGAACTAAGATTTTCTGAATAATGCTATTGGATTAAAAAAAAAACATAATAAAGAAAACAAATTATTTTAGTGTGACACTGTTAAAAAAAAAAACCTTTCTGTTTTGTTGTATGTAACAAAGGAATTTCAAGAGAGAAAGTATGGTTGAGGACAAACCTTAACTCAACAATTGTACTTAAAAATAATTTTGATCTGTATATTCAATTTTAAGTGTATTTATAAGAAACTTGTACATTATGTAATTGCTGTTAGATATCACACACGTTCAATCTTTCCAGCAATTAGGGGGGTAACTGTAATGATATGAAATTATACATATCAATATGTTATTATTCAAATCTATATTCAAAATTACTATATTTAATATCCGAGCGGGCTGTAAGATTTATTTGTGTAGAACTGTCGAGTTGTAAGGTGTGGTGAAATCCTTCTACGTCTCTATTTAAAAAGACAACGCACTTTCCGTGGAAAGAGACGCACCTGGATGACCTCACCCCTTTTCTTCTAGGAAACTTCGAGAAGGAAATGTCGCTTGATATACCCCTTCAAATGCGCACATCTCCTCACTGCTAGTGATCCTTCCTTCTCGACAAGAACACGTATAGCTAAGATTCATTTAACGCAATAGTCGGGCTTTTATCAAAATATAAAATGCGTGTGATATCTAGCTAAAAGTAAACAGTTTATTCATTTAAAATAAAAATAAAAGACTAAAAAAAAAACCACCAGAACTTTTAATTTATAAAATAATATAATTAATTATTAAAATAATATCACCCTTACAATGGCGTATAGACATTTCTTATCAGGCTAGCGTTTTAATTATTACATGCTCTAGAAATATATAAAAATAATTTAATTTATAAATTAAACCGTTATTAAGTTTGTAGATGTATTAAGTGATATTCCTAGTCAAAAAGTATGTTATTATTATTATTATTATTATTATTATTAGCACCGCGTCTTACTACCCGTTCGGGTTATACGCACTTACGCTAATGTGTAATGGTAGGGTGATTGTGAGATGAAATGAAGGACCTACAGTTTAATGTGGAATCCGAACCACGGTGGAGACCTGGCATTCCTGTCAAAAAGTATGATTATGATTTACTTCTGGTGAAAAACATATTGACAGCTAAGAATATTTAACATAAAATTAATAATGCATCATCAATTGGACTGAACACAATTTGATGAAAAGTCTAAAATAAATGTATTACACGTTAAACAAATGTGTTATAAAAACTTACATATAAATAATGAAGTAAGAACAGAACAATGTCTTAAGTTCAGATATGTTATGAAGAAGAAAGTATAATATTTGAATTTAGAGGTTATCATCTTCCAAATGAATTAAATGAAGTGATAAAATGTTGTTATTACAAATACTTTGAGATACACAATATAGTATGGACAAAACAAGGTTTTAATACCAAATAAGTTGAGAAAGAGAAACTATAAAATTAGAAGTGATGTGGAATAATCTAAGTATTATCTGTTTCCTTGTACCATTACTCCTTTGTGATATTCATAAATGTAAAGATGCTGGATTACTTCATTCCGACATGTTTCGGTACTTATGGTATAATACTCATGGAAATTGAGTCGTTGTGAGAAATACTATGTGCTAGATCTCGTAATTCAGCAGTACATTTGAGAATATATCTCACAATCTCAAGGTAAATTATTCATTTATAAGAATTAGTCTGGAAGAAACCCAATAACAATCAAAAATCGTTAGTATAGTAATAAAGAGCTTAAAGATCCTTTTTAAACGGTTACCAAAGCGCTTGAATAACCATTGTGAATGCTGACTAAACAAATAGTTTAAACTCTTAAACTTATGAATCCTTACTATAGTAACAAATATCTTAAAGAGCCTCTTTTAAAGGGGTAACAACGCGCCTGAATCACCCTTGTGAATTCAGACTAAACAAATTAAATTTTCAAGATTAAATTTAAATTTAAATTAAAATATCAATTCTGATATTTTTTAAATATCAATTCTGATATTTTTAAAATACACAAAGGTTTGACTTCCCTACATAACTCAAACTTTTGTGGGACTATTACTTCCACCACCTTTGAAGAAATCGAGAAGATTCCGACATGTTAACATTTAACAATATAATAGAAAACAAAGTAATATTACATTAGAATATTTGTAATTTCTCACTAAACGAATCGGTATATGTTAAAGTTAAAATTTATAATTACTTTAAAATTTTATTCAAAGTAAATACATCTTCAAAATATTACCTATAAAAGAAACATTATCAAATTTTAAAGTTCAAATAATTATTGGTAACCACAAGAGCAATTAAAAATATATTTAAACTAAATATTCCAAGCTAGAAAAATAATCAAAAGTGGCTACCTTTTATCATCTCTAAAAATTAAAAAGAGACTAGCGCCCAAGCGGCAAAAAAAAAAAAAAAAAAAGTGTTTCATAAACAAATTAACTTTCAAAAATAAATCTACTAGTGAGACATTACAGACGCCTACTGAACGATTTTAATTACATAATTAATCTAATTGTTCAAACCACTCAAACCCATTAAAGGCCGTTTAAATTTTAAATAATCATTTAAAATATATACAGTTTATATATTGCCATTCTGGAGTGATTACGTTCAAGTCCAGACAAGAACCTCTCGTCAGATATAATAGTTCACTATGCTAGCTGACCATTTCCAAGTCCAGAACAAGACTTCTCGTGGAAGTGTTGGATGTAATAGTCAACCATATTTGCTGAGCTCCCTCGTTATATAGGGCTAGTTGATGGGTAAAGATGTGGGAGTTTTCATATTAAAATTACAACGCACACATGGCTAACACGTGCTAACAGCACTCTCTTGTTAACAGTTGCCAAACTTGGCTTGACACCAAGTCACGTACACCGGATATCTGAAGAGTCAGCAATTAAACTTGGCTCGTTCCCAAAACACGTACGCCGGACATCTAGTAAGTTGGCTGTTGAATCTAAGTACGTCAATCCAATCACGTACACCAGACACTTGGAGAGTCAGCAGTTCAAGATTGTAAGTGGCCCATTTGTAGCCCAGCTGGGCCATCAGTGCATTTCTGGATCCCTCTATTGGAACATGTTGTTGCTGAATCATTCATGGCTTGTTAGGACTCCTCTTCATTTTAGAATTTGGTACGAACAGGTTGGTCATGGACTTGTGCTATGCCAGAAGATCCAATGTGTGAGTAAAGAACATAAATTAGACATAGAAAGTTTTGTAATTTTAGATATTGGAGGATGTCTATGAGTATCGGAACTATTCGGTGTGGGTAGTATTCAAGTAAACTAGCTAGTCTTGCTAGTGTTACTATTGCAGGATGTCTATGTATTGGATTATTTGGAGTGGGTAGAATAGTGGGGCATTAGCTAATATTGCTAATGTTACATATATTATAAAATGCATATTAGCTTATCGAAAGTGCAAATATAAATAGCATCACAGTTTTGTTTTGTTTGTAATATTCCTTTAAAGATGTCTACGCTGCAATACATTCTAAATAGTGATAACTTAACGTATTAGGTTAGTATAATAGTTAATGTGCTAGTGTTTGGTAAACAAAATTTAATTGAAAAAGTTTGAAAAAAAAAGTGATTACAAACACAAATTATAAGTTAACATTACAACCAATATACTTGGCTATGTGACTGTCATGCAGTAAATTCTTTGAATTTCTTACCTTCCTGATGTTTTATAAATAGTTAAATACATGGACAAAGCATGGCTAGTCAGATTATTTCAAATAAGCGAGAAAATTTAAAAGCATGAATATTCACATATCCACAAGGATGGCTTTATTGTAAATGTTAGGTCGAGTACGCTTTGTTTAACCAGAAGAATAGTGGGCTTACCTTATCTGGTTCACTATGGTGTAGCTTTATGGTAAGTAGGTCTAAACAATTTATTTTTATGTGCGTATGTAGGCCTATGTAAATATATACCTTTTTATACGTATGCATATGGTATGCTACTTTAAATAAACTTTATATAGGCCTACATATTTATGCGAGTATTAATTTTATATATTCAAACTAAATATGTATATATTTGTAAAATATTCTTCATTAAAAATTTTCTTCAATATTATTCATTACATTCACCAGCCACCACTGTCTCTACCTTGTACTATTCGATAGTTGTGTCCAACATTAAAATAGAACGGTATATATATATATATATATATATGTCATTCATTCAGATTAACTTTAACATTTTAAACACTCCATATTATTTATTATTATTATTATTATTATTATTATTATTATTATTATTATTATTATTATTATTATTATTATTATTATTACTAGTCTCAGTGAAGTGATATTTTTTTTTAGTCGAAAAAATGTTTTTGGTCACAAACTAAATAAATACGATAGTTTTTTAATACAAAAATGAAAATATTAGAAAAGATTCTCGGCAATATTTATTTTATAACAATGTGAATGTGGGGAATGCCAGGCCACCACTGTGGTTCGGATTCCACGTTAAACTGTAGGTCCTTCATTTCATCTCACAATCACCCTACCATTACACTTTAGCGTAAGTGCGTATAACCCGAACGGGTATTAAGACGCGGTGCTAATAATAAATAATAATAATAATAATAATAATAATAATAATAATAATAATAATAATAATAATAATAATAATAATAATAATATTTTATAACAAAAATTGTTTGTAAAAATATCAAAAATAGCCTCTCAAACAAAAAAATATATGCTAAAAATACAACTCAAAACATGTTAGACACATATGTATACGTGCTCACCGATGCGGGTATATTTATTATGTTTTATTAAATAAGCTTTATTTAATAAAAGGAAATATAATGAGGAAGGCAGCTGAAGGGAAATGCTTGTTCATTAATTTGATTGTATAGAGGATTGGAAAAATCCCAATCGGAAAACCACCCTAAGGACACCCAAGGGAGACTCTATCCTGGCCTACCCTTTAGTAGTGACCAACTGTTGTGAAAATTTTACACACTAGACCCCTCGGCCACCTCGGTGGGGGGTTATAATAATATGTGGCTATACAAAATATATGGTACAACATAATCGTACCCACATTATAATATATCTTTTTGACTTTGGACAAAATAAAATAGCTATCTTATTTCTTAAGAAATCTTGAAGTTTTATTTATTATCCATTTGGGGGAAAAAATCGTTTGAGCAAAATTTGTCATGAAAGTCATAAAATGAGGTTTTGGTTATAAAAGTAATTTAAAAAGTCATGAAATTATTTTTAAGGTTATTCATTCTTGTGAGCTAAGCTCACTGTGCCGATAAAAATATTATTTCATATACTTTGTTCAAAATTAGTTTAAATTTACAACTACTCCCTTGTGATGACATAGTACAGACATGAGGCAATCTTATAAATTTGAATTTATGAAATTTTGAATAAAATCTCTTTTGAGGGAATGATTATTAACTCTTTTTTTTACACTTTCTGATCATGAATATTTATTTAAAGGTAATTAAAAGTAAAGAAAACGTTATTAATTTGGTTTACACCCTATTTAATGTCGGTTGCAGATCTCAATAATAAGTATAACAAATATGTAAATACATTCGAGGTCACAATGTGAAATTCAATGATTAAAGTTTAAAACTTTGACACTAATACTAAACATTAAAAATGAAACTCCCCTTAGTATTCTAGAGGCTTTTCATGACTTTATATTAACCCAGTCATATCCGAATATCAATGCTGCTCTCCGAATATTTCTCACTCTTACTGTTTATACCGCTTCGTGTGAGAGAATTTTTAGCTATTTAAAATTAATCAAGACTTATTTAAGATCAACTAACGAATAATAACGATAATAAAATATTGACATTATTTCGATTGACTAAAGTATTGGTAAATATATTAATTGTGATAATGTAATCAATAAATTTGCTTAACTCTAAGCCATAAAAATTCAATTAAAACATAATATTGTATCGTTGCTTCCCCTTCACTCTAATATGTAGAGGAGGTAACGATAACTATTACAAAGTAAATGTTTAACAAAGTAGAGACTGAGAAATATTTCATAATAGTAAGAGAAATAAATAGATAACAATAATAGATTTATTATAAAAAAACTTAAAACGATGATACAGTGTTACAATTGATAGCAGGAAAACAGTAATAAATGTCCATTAAATTGGTTAGGGAAAACATGTAATTCTTAGAAGTATAAAGGAAAACATTAAGTTTTAAACTGACAAATATGATAGGATTTAGCAACTCCAAAAATATAGGAACTTCCCGTAGCACGGGAGAATACATGTCCAAGACAACACGGAAAAGTCAAATGCAAGTTAAGTTGATAGAGAGCTAGCGCCAGACTACCACCGAAAGTGTCTAAACAGAAAACATGATGAATTAATTACTAATAAAAATATAACTGCAAATCCTATAGTTTTAAAGTTACTAAGCTAAATGTTGGCCAATCTAGCTAGCCTGATTTGAAATTAAGAAAGGTCCCATAGACACATTAAATAATAAATGGTAAGAGGGCAATCTGTCAATTACATTAGCAGATGGATAACAATCAGGTGTCAACACAAAATTGTACTATGGCCGGTCCTTTCCCAGTGGGTAATGCCAGAGCATTCAATAGTACATTTATACCATCACCCACTCCCCTAGTACACAATAACTTTAAATACTCAGACAAATGAGGTGCCAACAAGGGGCAAAGAAAATACTATCTTGCCGGGCCACTATACAAAACTAGCCGTGTTCCGCACTTTGCGCACCCAAAATAGTAACACAGAAAGAGGGGTGACAACAAGAATGCTAAGAGATACTGACCTAACTAGGTCCTCAAATAAAGGCGTTAGACAACCTGCTTGTAGCCATACAAAAAATCGAACAAGTGAGCATGACGTCCATGGCGTCATGGGATATTGTGAAGTCATAAGTACTTAAAACGGAATAATGAACTTATGGAGAAGAGGAACCTTAAAGCAAGAGTTCAAAGCCCCAGTATTTAAGCTATACCATATGGACATAGGGAGAATATATAGTCAGACTATCTGACCAAAGAAATTACGTCAGATTGACACAAAACCAAATTTAGTCATTCTGACTAAAATAATGAAACTGAAGGACTTAGAAAACATTATAGCTGCTTCGACTAACAGAAACACAATTAGTCTCCTTGACTACTACAAATTTGAAGGACTTAGAAAACATTTTAGCCACTTCGAATAACTAAACTAAGTCAGAAGGACACAGAAACAGAACTTAGTTACTCTGACCTAAACATCAAGTCTGAAGAACTTAGTTTAGTTATTCGAAGTGGCTAAAATGTTTTCTAAGTCAGAAGGACACAGAAACAAAACTTGGTCACTCTTAGGACTTAGAATACATTATAGCTTCTTCGACTAACAGAAACAAAATTAGTCTCCTTGACTATACATCAAGTCTGAAGGACTTGGATATTTGTCGAATACTTGGTACATCAGACGAAATTCCTTTGGCGTCGGTGCGGTGAGACCCACGACCCAAACATCAAGACCACCAGTTTCGTCTTAAGGTGCTAGAGCAGAGGTTCCTCCATCGAGAATATAATATGATGACCTACAGTCGAATGAACCTACGGGTCACCCGTTATATCCTCTTTTTTCTTACTCTAAACAGGACCATATATGGGCATGTAATGAGGGAAAAGGAAGGAAGGGGGAGGGGAGGAGCTGGGGAAAGTGGAAAAAGAGTTGCCGAGTAAGTCCACTAGGGCAGCAGTGCTCGTAGCTCGAGGCATCGAACCAACGACAGTCAGGTCCTTCGTCAACATTGAGTGTTCAAGGGTTCAGACGTCTGTTAAAACTGCAACGCCTTAGCTTTCGCCATACTCGCAGAATAGTTTATCGAAGCATGGTGTTTGTATCCGGGAACGTCAACTTAAAGTAAGTATTCCTTTATTTCAGTTTAGTATTTTGTGCAGATTACGGTTTGTAGATGTCATTTTACTTGAGTGAAATGATACAATATTTTCATTTATAAACACATGTGAACGATCTAGTTTGTTGTGTACACGAACATTATTTTTAAACATTTGTTATATCGTATTTATTTAATTACCAAAATTATTATTAAGGGGCCCAAAAATAGAACCTTGCACAAGAAAACATCAACATAAGTTATGGCACTGCCTAGGACTCTTAGTTTAGTAGACTACCGATTGAACTAGTGTTGGTCTGTACAATAATACATTAGCATTTCTATAAATAGTAGAGTTTTATATTTTCTTCTTTATTAAAAAAATACTTAAATGCTTAAAATGTAACTACTATGTTTTCACAAGACTAGAATTTGCCAACAATTTAAAAATAGGTTGTCAACTAAAATTAATTATCAGAACAAAAACAGAAAAAAAAAAATGTTTTTGTGCTTGACAGGGAAGGAGTGGTTTCTCATTTGGTTTCTTGGCGAAAGATGGTTTATTTATTTAAATTTCACCTACATCAGGGTATACTATTTTCGAAAATAGGGTTTATTTTACTATCTCATATAGGGAGAATATTATAAGAGTAAAAATATTTGGCCTCAAAATTTTGTTTTCACAATTCTGTCTGTCCCAATAATTATCTGTACATCTGTCTGAGGATACGGCCGAAACGGGTTGATGAATTATCTCCAAAATCGATATTCAGATGTTATGGTAATTTGCATACCTCAAGGAAATATCATAATTTTAATTTTAGATCTATAATTTAGTGTAGTTTACTTTGACCAAATATAAAACACATTGCTTCAAAGGCTGGCGAACTCTTTTCTTCCTATGACAGCAAGCTAAGCTGATAGGTCAACGTTGTTTCTATATTGTAACTGAGACAAAGAGGCCAACGCTGCCTCTCTATTGTAAGTGAGTTAAATATATATGTTAACACTGCCTCTCCATTATAAGCGAGTTAAAGATACAAGTTAACACTGTCTCTCCATTGTAAGTGAACTAAAGATACAAGTTAACACTGTCTCGCCATTGTAAGTGAGTTAAAGATACAAGGTAGCACTGTCTCTCCATTGTAAGTGAGCTAAAGATACAAGTTAACACTATCTCTCCATTGTAAGTGAGCTAAAGATACAAGTTAACACTGTCTCTCTATTGTAAGTGAGCTAAAGATATAAGTCAACACTGCCTCTCTATTGTAAGTGAGTTAAAGATACAAGTAACACTGTCTCTCCATTGTAAGTGAGATAAAGATACAAGTTAACACTGTCTCTCTATTGTAAGTGAGCTAAAGATATAAGTCAACACTGCCTCTCTATTGTAAGTGAGTTAAAGATACAAGTTAACACTGTCTCTCTATTGTAAGTGAGTTAAAGATACATGTTAACACTGTCTCTCCATTGTAAGTGAGTTAAAGATATAAGTCAACACTGCCTCTCTATTGTAAGTGAGTTAAAGATACAAGTTAACACTGCCTCTCTATTGTAAGTGAGTTAAAGATACAAGTTAACACTGTCTCTCTATTGTAAGTGAGTTAAAGATACATTTAACACTGTCTCTCCATTGTAAGTGAGTTAAAGATATAAGTCAACACTGCCTCTCTATTGTAAGCGAGTTAAAGATACAAGTTAACGTTATCTCTCAATTGCAAGTGAGAGGATAGTTAATCCTTTCCCTCCCTTGTTTACGATATGTTTTATATAGACCCCTGCAAACAAATACATTCGATCTTTTCTTAACATGTGTAGTGTTCACGTTAGTATTTTATTATACTTTAATAAATTGTGCAGAGTTTAAATATATGTATACATATTTGTTATTTTATACCTACTATGTATCAATAAAGCTATTTATTTTTCTATTAGCTCATCTACAAAAATTTTGGGCACAATATTTTCCACTACATTTTAGGTTGTTGCCCTAGAATTAAAAATGAGACATTTTATCATAATTGAAAATAGGCTTATAATAAATGTTCAGTATTAACATATTTCTAGTATTTTTTTCTTTTCATACTTTTATAGAGTTAAGGAATCTCTTACCCGGGTATATATCTAAAAGTTGAATTTTAAACAGCGGTGTCACCCTTTGACAAGTTTCCCTTTTGTACATGCAACTGCTCCAGACATATCGTATACTAAGAAAAGGGGGGTGATACGGAGGAAGGGGATGGAGAATTCATCCAAAGCAACTTCCATAACTTTCCCAGGAACATATGCTATGCCCCGAATTTTTATTATCATCATCTCCAATAGTTCCGAAGGTATCGTGAAGAGCACTAAACGGATTAAGGTTCTCCTTCTCTTCGAAATGCATATCGTGCACTTTTAGAACTAAGGGGTGTTTAACATCCCTTGTGAAAGTACAAGTATCGCATCTGAGTCGACAATTGTTTGATATAAGTCGTAAAGGGTGCTAAAGAATGTTAGGATCATCCAAATACACCTAGAGCCATAGAACAATTTTATAAATAGGCAACATACACAACACATTTTAGTTAAAGATTCATACCCTCTTCGATGGCCGCATGGTCAAGGCGTTACTCTCGCAGTACACTAGGATGCCGATGACGCTCGGCGCTTGAATCTCTGTCGGCTGTAATGAGGGTGGTTTTTACAAAATGTTTTTACATTATCCTTCTATGCAAATACGGGCACACTTCCTCTAAATATAACCTTCCTAATCCCTAAAACCATTATTATAATTAATGCTTAAGTGTATAGCCTGAATGAGTAGTAAGACGCTACGCAAAAAGAATAAATATCTAAATAAAGTCCTTGACTTACGCGGTTAATTCATGTGGGAGGTTTCCACGCAAGTTGTGAAAATACATACCTAATTATAAAGTTGCTTAAAAACTATTGATTTTTTAAATATATGTAATTCTTATGAAAATAAAACTACAAAATACCATGTAGGTTTAGTAACAGGACACAGCTAAATGGCGATGATACTATCAGATGTGGGTCATCTTAGTAGGAACTATGTCTATTAAAGGTGTGTGAAGTACACATGTTCAATTCTAATCGAATATTTCACTTTATAGACACTACGTTTATCAATGCTCAAACTCTGATTTATAATCTGTGTTTAAAATCATTATGACCTGCTTCAGTGGCCGCCTGGTCTAACGTGCTACTTTTCAGTACGGTCGACTGCCGATGACGGGGAGATCGAGGTTTGAATCTCAGTCAGGTGTACTGAGGGTGTTTTGGAAAAAACAAACAAATCAACAACTCTACCTCCACGAAAATGTGGGGACACTTCCTCTAAATATAACCTCCCTAATCTAAAACCTTCAGCGTAATTAGTATATAAGCGTATAGCTTGAACGGGTAGTAAGACGCTATGTTAAAAAAAAGATTAGTCAGACAAGAAAATACAGTAGGTTAATATGGAAAATACTTAAATTTTGTACTTAACCCGCTTCAGTTGGCAAATGGTCTAAGGCATCAGTATATTGTTAGATTGACCTGTTTATAACGTGGAGACCGGGCTTTGTATCCCATTTGGGTTCGCTAAGTGTATTTTTTTAAAATGGTTTCCCACTTTCCTTCTACACAAATTCAGATATATCACCTCTAAAATACTTCCATCCTCATACCTACCCTATTAGAGTAATATTCAAATATGCTTATAACCTGAACAGGTAGAACGACTCAAGAATGAAAAATATTTTGACTAAAAATATTCCTTTTGTTCGCTTAGAGCTTGTGTGAATATTTCTACTTTCATTATTAATGCAAAGTTTCCAATATTGTAAAACGTATTTATAATCTTATTTATTGCATCTCATATTAAATAATAAATGATTTTATGATTTTCATTTTGTATACATTTATATTGTAAATTCATAATAATACTTTATGGCAAGTCTCAAATACAAATAATTATAAGTTATTAGTAAGTTAAGTTCACACCACTCAACACATTTAAAAAATTCCCAACATTTAATATTATCTCAAAATATCTTCATTGAATTATTATTCAGTATCCTCTTTTAAATGTAGCTGACGCTTACCTCAAACCAATCAAGAAATTCAATCTACGTTTCAATTTCTGCGCAAGTCTGCTAAGTTTTATAACTTTTCTTCTAATTGCTGTAACTTCCATCTTCTTAATTGAGTGAACAATCATTTTATCCTCATTACTGTCACATGAATTATTCAGAGATATATAAAGAACTTCTGCATATTATTTTTAATACCAAAAAAAGATAATATTACTTTCGTTTAAATTCCTCTTTCTTCCATATGACTTACAACTTTGCCCGAAGCAATCAAGTTAATAGCATTATCTTGGACTTTGCCTGCGGCTCATTTAACTTCCTTTTTTTTTTATAAAAGTAAAAAAGAACTCTTTAGGGATCTCTGCCATTTCAAGGATTTATTCAGTTTTTTTCCCTCCTTTGGGATATCGTTTGGATAAAAACCAGAGGTTGAGGTCACTTTATTTATCTACGTATCAATCTTTCAGATAACATCTTCTAGTTTTTTATTATTATATAAGAATCCGGTACGCTTGGGTTAGTATTTATCATACCTAAATTTTACCCTGAAGGCATTTATTTGATAGATTATATTATATACTTTACAACAATATTTTGATTTAGCCTACTATATTTGTGTACTTAATTAAGTCTATAGGTAAAATGGCCGCTTACCTCAAATGTCTATCAAGGTGTAATTTAATCAATGGAAATAATAATAATTATTATTATTATTAAATAAATAATAATAATAATAATAATAATTATTATTATTATTACTAGCACAGCGTCTTACTACCCGTTCGGAGTATACGCACTTATTCTAATGTGTAATGGTAGAGTGGTTGTGAAATGAAATGGAGGACCTACAGTTTAACGTGGAATCCGAACCACGGTGGAGGCCTGGCATTCCACACATTAACAAGTTGTGATTAATACACGTCTTCTCAGAGGTGAAGGAAGGGTTTGGCAATCAGATAAATCTGTGCCGGGACCGAGGATTGAACCCCGGAACCTAGCACAGGAGTCCGACACCTTACTCCTAGACCACCAGGTCACCTAATGGGAAAATTAATAATATGCACCACTAGCAAATACGTATTATAATTCACGTTCTAACTTTCTCTCAAAGAAGGGCTATAATCGTGAAAATGTTCTACTTCGAGATTATGCTGGATCTTGACGCTTTATGTGCTCCCGAATTTAAAAAAATAAGTTATTCTTGGGGCAACAGCCTCAACGGTTAAACTTTTTGGGAAAATAGTGATTTTAATTCTAGCACCAAATACTTAACACCACGTCTTACTACCCGTTCAAGTTATACGCTTAAGTGCTAATTACGCCAATGGGAAGGTTGAATATAGAGGATGTGAATCCGCATTTGCGTGGAGGGAGCGTGGAAGACTATTTAGGAAAAACCACCTCTATTTCACCCGAGAGAGATTCGAACCTCAATTTCCCCATCCTCGTCAGTCTATCTCAACACGAAATTAGCGCGTTAGCTAACTACGCCACCTAGGCGAGTTCAAGCATTAAAATTATGGGTAGTTTACGGATGACTGAATTTTGTATTAAAAGTTTTGAAAATGGTTTTAAAGGTTTTGATTAAAATATATATTTGTGTAGTGTATTACATGAGAAAAAACAATGTTTACTTCTTTTTGAAGAAGAATTAAATTGAGCTTAATTAATGGTTATTTTCAAAGATTTGAAATGGTTCTATAATGTCTCTAACAATTTTGTTTAAAATTACTATCCAGGGAGTGTTTTATATTCTAAATAACTTTCCAAACTAAATCTTTAAGAGATTTTTGAAAAATTTCAAATGTTCTAAAATGTGTTATAAGCAAGTTATTTTAAATTAATTTATTTAAAAAAATAAGCAAGTTATTTTTAAATTAATTTATTAAAAAAAATACATTTATAGTCTATGTAGCATGAAAAATTGTTTTCAAATACCGATTTTAAGCAAAATAGTTGTGGATATTTCCAAAAATTTCTAATTTTTCCAAAAATCAATTAACTATAAACTAATATGTAACATGGAATTTCTAAGATAAAAAAAATACAAAATGATGTAGGATATATTGTAAAATACCTACCAAATATTTTAATGATCCTCAACTTTATATTCCATATTTTTTTCCAAATTAAAATTTTTATTTTATCTTTTGGTATAAGTTTTTATAGACCTACTCAGCCATTTTGTTTTATTTAATTTAAATACTTTTTATTTCATTCTATTTGGTAGCCACAACACACTAGCCCTGTGTTTATTTAATGGTACTGTCTTTTCCAGTAATCAGATTTTAAAATTTTTCGTAATGTAATGCTCTTTTGTTCAGGACGGAGGAAGTCCTGACAAAGAATAACGACATCACTTTATGCTGGGAACATAGCTTGTGAGAACGTGGTTTGGCAAAATCTCAATATATCTAAGTAATCTTTGTGTAAAAATGGCGTAGTATTTTATTTAAAGAATAACTAATTATTTTCAGAATTAATATAAATAAAGAAATTTAAATTAAAAGGTGTTTTAGTGAAATAATAATTTATATCCAACTAAATGTAGAATCTGCGACTCAGAAGAGCATGGCGTCATGGAATGTTGCCATAGTTAAACAAATTTTAATAAATTCAATAAATAATAATAAAATTGCTGGCTAGTAATGACAAAGGAAAGGGTTACAATAATTGGAACCCATCGCTGGGCAAGTATAATCACGTAATCAGCCATAATATCGGTTTTGAAACAAATTGTAAGAGCCGATTAAAAAATCTCTCAAAATACAAAAAAATCAAAATAATTACATGTCTTAATAACAGGCTTAGATTAATTTCATGCTCATTTTTTCATTGTACAACTAGCTTCTTGAAAGTCAGCCTACCTTTTTCATTAGCACGGCGTCTTACTATTCGTTAAAATTGTTATACACTTATATGCTAATTACGCTAATGGGTTAGGGACGAGGAAGGTTGAATTTATAAGAAATGTACCCACATTTTCGTGGAGAGAGTGGGTAGCCATTAAGGAAAACCACCTTCAATACACCCAACCAGGATCGAACTATGATCTCCCCGTAATAGGTAGTTTAGTGTATTGCGAGAGTAGCACCTTAGACCATGTGGCCACCGAAGTGGGTCAAATTTCTACTGTATATTTAAAACTGTATTTAAACATATGTATGCCTACTGTGCTTAAAACTTATTCGATATAGGTAGTTTGTTTTTTTATCTCCTTACATATATTCTCTGGCGCCTCTGATCCAATTTGTTTAAGTTGTTCACAGGCCTGGATCAAATGCAACCTACCACTAGACTCTCACCATTCACTTGTATCGTGTCCAACATGGGCTCTGTGGACAACAGTGAAACGAAAAAGAACAAACATCCTCAGAATACTCGCATTCCATTATCGTAATGAAGAGTCGAGATGTTATCATCATGTTTCTTTAAAATAGACACTACCTCAGTTGGTCACTAACTATTTTAAATTTTTATTTTGTTTTCATTGGTGTTTCTTAGTTTAATTCATTCAGTGACATGCTTCAGTGGCCACATGTTCAAATGCAACACACTCGTGTTAGACTAAACTGCCGAAGACTGGGTTTCAATCCCGGTTGGGTACAAGAAGAATTTTTCTTAAATGGTTTTACACTCTCTATCTGCTCACATTCGAGTGCACTTATTCTAAACCAAACCTTCCTTACCCCTAACACATTAGTGTAGTTAATAGATAGGCGTACAAACCAGACGGGTAGTAATACATGGTGCTAAAAAAATCATCCTGTGGCCCACATCAGTGGACAAGTGGACAAATTCACCAGACACGTCTTATCTGTTTTGCTAGTGGTAGGAAGGTCGGATTCAAAACCTGGGCTGATGTGTTTAGTTTTTTTACTTCAAATGATTTCCCAATCTTTCTTCATGGAAATGCGGGTACACATTTTCTAAAAGAAATATCCCTCATCCCTACTGCATTAGCTTGATTATAATGCGAACAGCCCAGAAGGTTAATAAAAGGTGGGGGTGAAAAAATTTACTTTGCCATAGTTCATTTGGGTAGAGGATATCACTCCCTAAAACCACAGTTTGTAATTAAATCATGACTCGCCGACTCTAAATAATGCTTTTACTTTACTCTACCATTATGAATAGTTGTGTAGGCAGTATTAGTGCATTTGTATGAATTATAACACTAAACACTTAATTTAATAAGTGTGTTTTAATTGCTAAATTTGACTAGATCTTATAGCTAATGTAAAAATCGTAGAAATCATGACTTAAAGATATTCTAATAATTGGTATAGTTCTCAAAAGTACGCGGTTACTTAAACCCTTATTTTTATAAGAATCCTACTTTCAACAACCAACAACGATTAAAAGTCACTAAAATTTTACTTTCTAGAAATATGTCTTAATTGATTTATTAACTACTAAGTTTATCTAAAAGCTATAAACAATTTCCCGGTATCGTGTATCTTTACATTACATCCGTCACTGTGGAAACATGAGTTTCCAATTTTCAAATAATGAGTGTAGCGTGTCAATCATGTAAGGTTGACATCTACACAATTAGGCTACGTAAAAATACGAAATTATAATAATTATATTGGCAAAATTCAAAGAAAATTATTAGATTTGAGATATTTAATAATAATATCCTTCAAAACCTACTGTTAGCGACTGGATGGAATTGGATATGACCCACGTACTCCCAATAGAAAATAGTACGAAGGATTTTAATAATAAAAATCAGCATAAAAATACTAAACTTATAATAGTGGAATCCAAAGAAGATAATTAACGCTAATACATTCAGGAATAATATGCTTCAAGACTTACTCACCGTTGCTGGATGGGATTGGATAAGGCCAACATGCCTTCTAGGAAAATATACAAGTATGGCGACGAGGGTGTTTCCAAACACATCCGTTCACTACATCTCCTGACATGAAAAATATCTCAACTAAGTTGGGATCGCTCCCACGACCCTCGAGCGCGACTGTTGTGGCGGCGTGTATTCGAACCTCCCCTTTACCTCACCCCTCAACCTCCAGTCCTTCCTATCACCACATGTGTTATTACGCCTTTTCTATTTCTTTTTTTGTTCCGTTCTAGTCAGATAAAGGGTATAAAACAAGTGACTCTCGGATTTACCTCATGGTATTCAATTACATCACGTTGTTGAAGAAGGGACCTCTCTCTACGAAGGAACCAGTGGCCATGGAGTGTTGGGCGTGGTTCTCACCACCGCGCCACCGAGTAAATTCCTCTCTGATATCCTAAGTATAGAGGCGACGTTAATAAGTCAATCTGACTTATTGGTCTAGTTTAAAGACTAGGAAATGTTTATTAAGTCCTTCTGACTTTTTGTTTATCTGAATTGTGTCCTTCAGACTTAGTACAGTCGAGACGACTATTATGTTTATTTCAATTTCTTGTTTCAGTCAGAGTGACTAGATTTTGGTTTTGTGTTATTCCAACTCTGTTAGTGTAGTCACAGTGATTCTAATGTTGCTTAAGTCCTTCAGACTTGTTTTATTGGTCCAAGAGACTATGTTTTTTTTCTATATCCATACGATATAGCTTTGATGTAGGAGCCTTGAGCTCCAGATGTAATAAGGACTTAGTCCAAATGGTTACTATTCTCTACGAGCACTATATTTCCCCTTTTAGTTCTTAAGGCTACACACTTGTTTTTATGGCTACAACCAGGTTGTCTAGCCTTTTTCTTGGACCTAATGGGGTCAATGTGTTCAATGTGTTGAATCATTCTTGTTGCCATGCTTCGCGTGTGGTATTGGCTTGGGTGCGTAAAGCGCGGAACTCCGCTCGTTTCCATATGGAGTCCACGCAGATAATACCTTTTTTCTCTTTGCCCGTTTTTGGCACCTATTGACTGAGTATTAGTATTGTATGAATTAAATTAGTGCTGTACCTCAGGGAGTGGTCATTAAATACATGTACTATTGAATGCTCTGGCAGTACCAATAGGTAAAGGACCGGCCATAGTACTATCTTGTGTTGACACCTGTATGTTAGCCATATACCAATGTAATCAACTAACCTTTCTATTGCTATTCATTATACAATATCTATTAAGTATTTTTATTAAAGTATTTTTCTTAAGTCCCAATCAAGCAAGCTAGCTTAAATTATAAATGTGTTAATACTACTATATGTAAATGATTTCCAGTTAATTTTTGTTGGTTATCACCTCACTGTTTTTCTTTTAGAATCACCTGACCGTAGCCTAGCGTCAGTTCAGCTGTTTTGTTATTGAACATTGCTCTTCAAGCCTACTGCATTTGATCTTGATGTCTAGAACTATTGTTTGCCCGTGTCGCAACAAGACAGTATTAATTTGTAATTTCTAACTTATGATCTTGTATATCTATTGTAATCAAACATATATTTTATTTGTCTGTTATAATAAATCTATTATTGCTATTCTAATCTTTTTATTAATCTGGTTAAAATACTTCCCTTATAGCCCCATTAATAATTTCACAATCAAATGGTGCATGAGCATCGTTATGAAAATCAAACTGTAGCTTATGTTTGATCCCTTAGCTAATCTGGCTTCACGTCTGCCTATGGAACTAAAGGTTCCGTGCTCTCTTACCACCGCAAAGCTGGATCGTCAAGCAAAATTGATATCACGTTATGCAAACATGAAGATGCCAACCGCTTACGGGAATGGCAAATGAAAGATAAACTTACGATTGGTGACCACAATCTCATCTGCTTCAAGCTGACCTCTGGGGTGGAGGGGAGTATAGGGGATGTAGTGATAAGAAAAATATATAATATGAGGAAAGTTGTCTGGGAATTTTTTTGAAATGAGTTGGTACTACTGACGCAGGTGTCAAACGGGGACAATGTCGACAAGAAAGCGAGACAGCTCACACAGGCTTTGCAAGAGGCCAAGCGGTCGGCCACTTCCCTACAAAGGGAGGGGAACAACAAACCTTGGAACGACCTCCTGCAGAGACTGCGTCAAGAAGCAAGGAAATTATATCAGAAACTCGAAGAACCAGGTGATGGTGCACGTTACTGAACATTTACAGGAGAAAGCAGAAGATCTTTGAAGAAAGACTGGTAGTCGTGGAAGAAGCAAGTCCGGGAAGGTATGTAAAGGAGTGGCTAACTATCAAATCATGATGTGTTCCTTTTCAAATAGTGAATGGTAAGATAAGACCCCCAACGGCGATAATGACACTGCAGAAACAAGATGGTGGCATGAGTTCCTGCTGGGAAGAATCCGCCAGATTTCTACTATAGATATTGCTTCCTGATTGCACCGAAGAAGAAGAGGATGAGCTACAAAAGAGGACAAGGCGATTAATGACGGACGTCTACAGAAAAGACACATAAGTGAATCCAGTAAACTAGGAGAAAATTGTGATGCTCATATATAAAATGAAAAAGAATAAGGCAACTGGACCTGCTGTATCAGAGTCGAGGTGCTAAAACATATCGCGGAACAGAATGACCATTTTGTGGCCCTGCTCATAAATGAGTGTCTGGTACAAGGTAAAGTACCAACATTTTTTA
This sequence comes from Timema cristinae, assembly GCA_039000515.1. Taxonomy (NCBI): domain Eukaryota; kingdom Metazoa; phylum Arthropoda; class Insecta; order Phasmatodea; family Timematidae; genus Timema; species Timema cristinae. Next base: position 48,331,811 of record JBCFYV010011172.1, read on the forward strand.
AATATTGTGAGGTAGTCGTTCTGAATTAGGGTGAAGACAAGGACCCCTCCTTCTAAATCGTATTGACTGATATTCATAATGAATATTTGAGCCCAAATTCATAAAAATGTACCATGTGCAGGATTAAATAAACACCGAGAAGAACTAGGCATTCATGGAAGGAAATCTGGATTTAGGAAAGGGAGATTCACTGGGAACGTGATTATAGATTACACATGAGCAAAATGCACGGTCAGGATATTCGTAGACATCTTGAGGTACTTTCAAAGTCTATGGTGACTGGCATTCTTCAAGGTGCTTAGCAAAATAAGATGTCTTGGAAAACTGCATCAGAGATTCCAGGACTACTGCCTGAAGAGAAGACTACCTTGAGGTGTTCGGGAGTGTGGCTAAACAAATAACTGACCAAGGGGTGTACCCAATGGTCAGTAATCAGACCCGTGTTTTGGTATATTAGTTTGGAACTTGGACTAAGAGAAATAGAGTCGATCCCCTGGACAGTGGGACTGTGGTCTTTGCAAATGATATCAAGTCTGAAAATATACAGTCAAGTCATTAAGCGTAAAGAAATGACGTGATACTTAGATGTACCACCAGATGAAAAATGGAACTTTCAGGCATACATGAAACAAGTATGTGGTAAAGTCAAGAGGACTATGCATTAAGTTTAGTCTTTCATTGAATACAATAAAGAGGTACCATGAGGTTATATTTGTTTCAATAGTAGACCATGGAGTGAATACATGGGCACACGGGTTTAATAATTTGCTGCTGGCTGAGACGCTAAAGAGGGCACAGGGGCATTCTTCTGAGGCTCTCTGGATCATACTTGACCACACGGGTGCATTAAATGTCATACTGGGTGTCTGTCCACTTGATTTGAGAGGTAAAGTATACTGACTGTAGAAAGGCAACATAGGAAGAACAGAAGACATTTTAGGAGAGGGGACAGCCCCCTTCGAATAGAGCCGTGATGTATGTGTGGCAGAGAAGACGGATGGGTTGCGATAAAGGGATAAGGGTGTTCAATTTATTCCAGAACGTGCAAGAACGGGGTAGAATTGAAGCCAGGGTCTTGTCAACTACATCACGGGCCACAGGCTGTTTAGTTCACTTCTCTTAGCAGAGGGCTGACCGAGACTAGAATATGCGACTGCGGAGAAGTAGCCACAACCAGAATATGTGGTATGTGAGTATCCTACCTCCCAATAACTGAGGACACAGCAACAGCACATACTTCAGGAGGCACAAGTGTAATTCATATTGCAAAAAGGTTCCCTGCGGAAACAGGTTGACAAAGTCATGACTCTTATTTCACTAAAGTACAAAGAAAACTACTTGGAAATATTAAATACTGAAGAATGACGGAAACAAAGAAGGACAAACGATGATAGACAAGAAGAGATGGACTAAAATTAAAAACATACAGAGGATAAACTGAATTCACAAGTCTTAGGATGAAAGACAAGACTAAAAATGAGAGATAATAAAGCCTTGAACCTTTACCTAGAATTCTGAAGGGCAAATATATAAGAACAAAGGACCATACAAAGAGATGGAAGTAACAACACCAAAGTTCCTCATGACCCTGGCTCACATGGATATAAAATATAACATGTGCCAGAGCCGACGGGTGTCTCAGATCATCATCGCTCTCTTGAGAGACCAACCGCATTAACAATAACACCAGTAATAGCTCACCATAAAAGCTGCAAGAACAACTTTAATAAATACAGCTTAAAATACAGTAAACTACATTAATTTTAAATTAGAATAGGGAACTAGGGGGACTTAGATAGGAATAGGTTTTAATTATTAGTACTAATGATTGATTGTGGGTGATGGTAATTTAAATAAAAGAATGAATAATCAAATTAAAAAGAATACTAAAATCCTAGGGTGTGGCATAATATGACCCATCTTATATTACAAGATGACGGGTCAAGATATCAGTGGAAACTGAAATTGAAAATGGCATCATGTTCTCTTCCTATCATGACCGAAAAAATGGTTATTGTGGAAATTGGTGTCTTCATCTTCATAGTGATGAGATTACGACTGGGGACTGAATGTTGTGTCTATTTTATATTAGTTTTGTTTCCAAGTCGTATGTTGATGAAATAATTTGATCTAGAAGGTATACGTTAAATACCCAAAATATATAGTTTTAAATACCTTTATTTACTTTTGTTTAACTTGCTATGTATTTTAACTTCATCAAACGCTAGTAATTAATTTTGAAATATTGGAAAATGCAGGTCTCCACGTGGTTCGGATTCCACGTTAAACTGTAGGTCCTTCATTTCATCTCACTATCACCCTACCATTACACATTAGCGTAAGTGCGTATAACCCGAACGGGTAGTAAGACGCGTGCTAATAATAATAAAATTTGAATAATATTTATTTCCTAAAATTTCATATTAATCAAACACTTTTGGTTTGTTAACAGTAACTTTAGTTTCTACTGATAGTTTAAATGTTACTAAAATACAAATTTAATGTACTCATCCACCTCGAAAATACGTTTTGCCACTTTTAACAGCGTAGTGTAATCTAATCCCTTGTCAATGTAACAATATACTTTTTCAAGAATTACGACAGTTTATTTTAAACTGTGACAGTAAAAGCCAATGTCACAGTGACTGGACAGTAACACGTGTCACTTAACTATAAATTATATTCTTTTCACAACAAAGTCCCCTTCAAAATATAATTCTCTACATACAGTATGTGTTCAACACATGATAAAGTAAAGCTTGGAACAGCTATAAATTATTTCAAAAATATTGACTGGTTCTACTCGATAGAAGCCTCCTGATGGATTCGCGTGAGCACAAGGAGGGATTGTGTCACAGCAAACAACTCTTTTTGTGGTCATTGTGCGCGGCTATCACGAGATCAAACTGATCGACAAGTGAGCGGATAGTTTATGAAACGAGGATTATAATAACGGCCAGCATTTTAGCTTAATCGGTATAGTGTATGTCTATTAGGTTAAGAAACCCTGGTTTGATTCCCGGTATTATAATAATAACATTTAGCACCGCGTCTTACGAATCGTTCGGGTTATACGCTTTAAGTACTAATTACGCTAATGAATTAGGAATTGGGAAGGTTGAATTAGAAGAAGTGAACCTGCATTTTCGTGGAGGAAGAGTGGAAAACCATTTAGGAAAAACCACCCCAGTTCACCCGACCGAGATTCGAACCTTGATCTCCCCTTCCTCAGCAGTCGAGCTTCAACACGACAAGTGCGTTAGCCAACTACGCCACCGAGGCGGATTCCCGGTATTACTGAATAATTAATCTTTGGTGGTTGCCTCAGGACCGGCGTTCGTGGGTTCAAACCCAGATGGGGTCGATGGATTTTTCTTGAGCGACACAATTATGTAGCACAATCTTATTTGGATGGGAAATAAAGCCACTGGTCCCATGAAGATCGTGGCATGTAAAAGAACTATGGAAGGTTCGGGCAGAATTGGTAATCCATTTCGCTCTCGCTCTTAGAAATTCTCGTTTGATGATATAATGAGTCGGTTCAGAAAGTGCACGTTAAATATCTTAAATAATGTTTTTCTTAAATCTCATTTTCATCTTCCCTGTATTAATTGATAGCCAACAATCGAGACCTCTAACAGGCTAAACTGAAGTTACAAAATAACATATGGTTTGCAAATTAAAAAGTAAGAATACTCCATGTTTGTATTCAGGTGATTACAATAAACACATTTAATAGACAAAATATAAGGAGGAGAAACAAGAAAAAAAAATGATTCGTAACAGTAATCATATTTAGGGAACAGTTCACAATAAACAAACAGTAAGTAATGATACGAGTGTTTCTTAAATAACTACTCTAATTCTGGTTTCTTTTTTAATGTTAAAAATAAAATTCAGGAAATCTAGAGTTAACGCTGCTTGTACAGAGGCAGAGAGGGCCGAGTTTGTAAAGAGTTAATGATATAAAATATGTTATGATATATAACAGCATGAAAAGGCACAATAATGCTCACGTGTTTGTGACGTGTTGGTGAGAAAAGTTTCCATTAAAAATATAAAAAACAAAAAATACCATCACAATAGAGTCTTCTCGAGAAGAAAGTTTTGAGCCCTAAAAAGTTTCGAATTATTATAAAATTGGTTGAAAAATAATTTATTATAGAAAGCAGCGACAAATTTGGTTGACTTCCAATTTGAGATTTCAGTTAAGGTGATGGAATTCCACGGCAAACTAGCATATTCTGGATATTAAAAGTGTTAATAATAATAATAATTAATAATAATAATAATTAATAATAATAATAATAATACAAACATATTATAATAACATTTACCTCAACAAGAACGCCTGGTTTAGATCTAGGATTAATTGGTCAAATGGGGCAGCTACCACCGTATCAAGGACGAGGGATGGAGGAGTGGGGTGACCTTAGTGAAAATCTCTTTTCCCCATAATTCACTACTATAAGAGAAGAAATTAGAATTTTAAATCTACCCATAATTTGCTTGGAGGGAGAGTGGAAAAGCATTTAGGAAAAACACAACGTAATTAGTACATAGGAGTGCAATAAAAATGGTTAGTGGTGTGAAAATAATATATCTACAGGTAAACCACCATTGATTCGAATAGCAGATGAAGAAGGGGAGAGGTAGAAAAGGGGTTTTGTTTCGTATTGTGTGTCGAACATTTGGTCCTAATATAAAATTGGCTTAGCCCAGATCAATCTATGGTGTTTCCAATGCGGTATATCTTCTGGCATGAGCTAGAGCAAATTGTTACTTTCAATAATCTGTCCAAGTCTCACTTCTGGCTCTCACAAATATGAAAGTGGTAGAGGTATGAACGATACTAGAATACCATTCCATACACATCCGGTTAATTGATGATTAGAGTGCAAGTGTCACTTGTAGGGTCATTTGATGTATTCATTTCCGTGAGATTAGCAGACTGATATTTAATAGTATCTTATGGCTCAGTGAGGAAAGCACGAGTAACTATCTTACTCCTTATTTCTCTAGTACCTTTTTCAGTGCTGTCTAAGTTTTTATAACTGACGACCGAACTGTTGAACATCCAGACGAATATTGATGTTATGCTCTTTAAGATTGAACTAATGATCGTTGACTTACTGAAAAAACACACTTTATGATCAGTCGGACTCAAAACTATAACAACTATAACAATCAGCCATCAAGTGTCAGCGCTGACACATACTACCTAACAAAGAGAGACGTACGTGGCGACATATTTCCAACACAGTAAAACAATAAATTATTGCCCTACAATGTAATAGCTAGTTCAAATGTTGAAACGACATTTATTCGATCGTCAACAAAAACATTTTATAGGACAGTGAACATTATTTTAGCTTCAACCTCAATTAAATACTGTTAATTGATAGTAAGATTGTATCTTTTTTTATTCCTTTCTCCTTATTTTATAAACTACTTTTATTCTACGACTCCGACATGTTTTGGTGATTCTTCACCATCTTCAAGCTTGAGGAAAAAACAATGTTATTTCAAATTATTGTATAAAAGTATGTTATAAAATTGTTAATTATAAAATTAAACATTAAAAATGGAAATAGTTAAGAGAAAATATAATGTTGATATACGAAATATTGAATAGTTAATCATTTAAATTAACATTTATTAAATTAAATTAGCTCCTTACCAAATAAACATGAACATTATTAGAAACAAATACTGTTTTCTGTAAAATAGGTGAGCAGTTTACGTTGCTCAACGTTAAATCAAGTAAAAAGCTATTAAGTTTCCTCAAGGGCGTGCCTATGGAGGTCAAAAGAGTTAGGGTCAATTGGAGAAACTAGCCCCTTTTCTTTCTCACAAATAACTCAAATATTTTCATTAAAAGATTAAAACATATTAGGTACAACTATAAGGATTGTAAGAAACTCAGAATATACAAAACAATATGGGCGTGTAACGTATTCTATCATCTTTCATGACAAAAATATATTTAGGATGTTCGAAAACAAGGGGCTTAGGAAAATATTTGGTCCATAAAGAGATGAGGCTACTGGAAAGTAGATGATGTTACATAATGATGAGGTGTATACCCTGTACTCATAACAATACATGTTTAGGCTAATAAAGTATCTTAGATTACGGTGGGCAGGACATGCATGGGAGAATTAGATCCATGTCCAGGGTATTGATTGGCAAACCCAATGGGAAGAGACCATTGGGGAAATCTAGAGCAGTGGTTCCCAACCTGGGGGCGATCGCCCCCAAGTGGGCGATTTGGGTTATCAGCGGGGCAATAAATGAGTGGGGGGCGTTCGGCGATGAGTATTCAAAGGGGGAAAAATAAAATAGTACTGTACAGTAGAAGTTGCCGGTAGCACGAGTCACTGGCTATTCTCAGCCGGCGAGTTCACTGCACTCACCCCTCTTCACAGTCCCCCACCTGTTGTTGTTCAGCGCGGCCGACTGGTGACTCAACCCCCTCCCCCTCCTGCCAACACAACAACTTGCCATTGTCCTACATTCGTCTTCAGTCTTCACTAGCCTTTGTGTGCCTCACCATCAGTTTTTGTGCGTGTCTTTTCTGTTTTTGTGCGTTTGTTTTGAAGTGTAGAAGTTCATGCCCAATGGATTAAAAAAGAAGAAGTGTCGTCAATACTCAGCTGATATTTAAAAGCGGTTTTATCACGTCACCGCAAAATGTGCAGTTTCCACATTGTCTTTTGTGCGATAAAACATTTACTAGTAATGAAGCCATGAAGCCTTCGCGAATGAAAGATCATTTATCAAGGTACACAGTGATAAAGTGAGTAAAGAACTTAGTTATTTTCAACACCTCAAAGCCAAAGCTGTTAAACGGCCTAATGTGAGTGAATTATTTAAAAAACAGCAACCGATATTGACAAAGGTCTTCTTGCTTCTTACGAGGTGTCTTTATTGATCGCTAAATGTGGTAAACCTCACACAATTGGCGAAACTCTTGTTTTACCAGCTACCAAAAAAATTGTTGAAATTCATGCTAGGCGAGGGCCCTAGTAATAAGATAAGTCAATTGGTTCCTTTGAGCAAAATGACGTACTATAATGGCCACAGACGTTGAATCCAAACTCACCAATTTGTTGAAAAAAAGTAAATTTGCATTGCAGATTGATGAATCAACTGTGATTGATAACAAAGCAATTTTATTAGCTTATGTGAGGTTTATCAATGAACAAAAGGAAATTACCGAGTAAATGCTGTTTGCTAGAACTTTGATCAATGATACGAAGGGATCGTCGATTTTTAAAGTGGTACAAGATTATTTTGAGGAAAAAGAAATTCCCCAACAAACGTGAGCGCTTGCGCAACAGACGGTGCTCCTGCCATGTCAGGTCGTCATGGTGGGTTTCTAGCCCATCCTTAAGAAAGAAGTGCCAGAGGTCATCACTATTCACTGTGTCATTCGTCGTCAACACTTAGCTGCGAAAAAATTGAGTGGTGTCCTGCATGAAACCCTAAAACTGGTCATTACTGTGTCAAAAGATTAAAGCTAATTCCCTCAATGACGTCTGTTCCGACAACTTTGCCATGAAAATGATGAGGAATTCGAACGCTTGCTTCTACATACGGCCGTGAGGTGGCTTTCCAAAGGAAACTGTTTGCGCCGTTTCTTCGAATTATTTGACACGGTTACTGAGTTTCTCGACACGTCTGATCCTGTTTTAAGTGAGAATTTGAAGCAACGCAAGTTGGAACTTGCGTACCTCACAGATATTTTTGAAAAAATGAACAAAGTCAATATAAGGCTTCAAGGAAACAAGATGAACCCTTATCATGGCCAAAGGAATTATTTCATCATCATCGCCAAGTTTGATATTCACAAGGTAAATATTGGCCGTAAAGAGCTGATTCAGTTTCCGACCCTTAAAAAGTGTTCAGTGTCAGCTAACGGGACTCCTGAACTCCCAGAAGACCAAATCCTAATTTTTAGATCACCTTGACCAGTTAAAAACTGACATGGAAATTAAGATTTGAAGATTTGACCAAGTTACAAATTCCTGATTGGATTCTAGATCCATTCTCGTTTGAAGCTGTGGATAAGCTTGATAACTCTTTGCAGACAAGTTTCTAGATCTGAAGTATGACTGTGAGGCGAAAATCATTTTAAAGCAAGCGGTTACGAGTTAGGCTGGGTGAAGATTATGGACACTTATCCACAACTGTGGGGAAAAACTGAACCACTTCTCATCTCGTTCCCGTCAACATATTTAGTTGAAAAAGGATTTAGTTCTGTTGTCCAGCTCCTCACAAAACAAAGAAATAAGTTGGACATTTGCCTCAAAGGAGACTTGGCCTGAACTTGACGAACATAAAGCCGGATATTCAAGCTTTAACTGAAATCCACCAAGCACAAGGCAGCCATTAAAAGTAAAATAAAACAATAACAAATTTTCAAACTTTCATTTATTTTTTCAAATTTTAATGTCAACTTTCTTAATTTTTCCAGATTCCAATTTAAAAATGAAAACATGTACTTCTGTTTTTTAAATGTACATCAATGATCTTAGTTAATTAGTTCACTTCTTTGTTATTTAAAAAAAAATCTGTAAAAAATTACATTTTTTTTCTATTTTATTCAAGAGTGACCGGATAAAACTGCTTTGGTTGTTTTTATATACGGTAGTAAAATTGTTTATAATAATAAAACTGCTTTATTATTACACCTTACTTCAAATTAAAATTAGGCATACAATGAAAATGAAAAGGGGGCGATAGGTGTTAGTCAACCTCCAGAAAGGGAGATGGGCCACAAAAGGTTGGGAACCTCTGATCTAGACTCATATGGGAGGATAACATTAGAATGGACATGAAAGTGTAATGAGGTGTGCAGGATAAATATATCTCAATATATGGACAGGGTGTAATGAAATGGACAGGATAGAGCTAGCTCAAGATAGGAATAGGGTGTATTGAAGTCATCTGGATAAAACTAGCTCAAGATAATATTGTAAATTCAGCATTGAGCTTTCGAGCTCCTAATGCCTTAGAGTAGGTAGTACTGTAAGCGTTTAGATTGATTGGACCAAATTTTAAGACAAGCTTTACGACTTAATATCCATTACACAATAAAATTGCGCCCACATTTCCAAACTTCAATGGTAAAAATTACAAAAAATATATGGATAGAACTTTTCTAAAAAGGTTGTTTAGGAAGGCCCTTCCTACCGAAACCTAATATAACTGAGTTTCTTAATTTTTTAATACATAGGGAAAATTTGAATTTTCTTCTTTTTCTCATCGTTGACCCCTCTTCAACTATGTAAGTTATAGTTAATTTTATCCATACTTCATACTCCCTAAAGACCTCACTATATAAATATGACATGACACTATTGTTTACAATCAACCGACTATTATAGTTTTATGTTTACGAGATGTACTAGTGATAAACCGATCATATAGGCTTATATAGAACGTTTCCCAAACTTTCCACCCAAACTTAAAACACATCATCTGTTGGATGAAAGTAACAAATAAACAGTAAAACTTTTTTTTCGGAATAGTCATCTTGTATTACTAAATGAAATTTGAAGTTAGGTGCAACAACGCCGGAAGTACGCAGCTCTTTGTACGTACGTATAACAAGTTGCATATCATGAGGTGGGCAAAAGTGCCCGGCTGAAAACCAACTGTCTTAAGTGTGGCGCGCGTCAAACGCAACCGACGGATACTTTGTTGATCGAGTCGACAAATGATGTGTCCACCTAGTGATATGCAACTGGCTGTACACGTACGTACTTACAGCTGCGTATTCCCGGCGTTGTTCAGCCTAGCTTCAACTTTCATTTAATAATACAAGATGACTTTTCCGGACAATATTTTTTACTAGGATTTTATGTTTAGTTCCGCCAACAGATTTTTGGTTTAAGTTTGAGCAGTGAACTCAGAAACTTCTTATTCCCTTTAATGTTTCATATTTATATATGAGAAGGTTATCAAGTGAAACTCCTCACACCGACAAGACGTCAAGCATGCGATAAATTAATTTATGGTTGTCAAGAGATCCAAGTTTGAATCTCAGATGGGTATAGGCCTACTCGGGGTGGTTTTACTCATTCCTTTCCAAACTAGCGCGGGTGGATTGTACACTGAAAATATTCTTCCAATAAAACATGGGATGGCACTTTAAACAAACTGTTATAGTTTAATTAATAGGTATTATATATATTCACCACGTCGCACTACCTGTTCGGGCTACATGCATATAAGATAATAATTCTAATGGGGTAAGGATGAAGAAGGAAGAATTTTAGTTAATCTACCTGCATTCGCGTGGAGGGAGAGTGTAAAACCATTTAGAAAAAAACACCTGCAATATACCTGACTGTGGTTCTAATCCCGATCTCCTTATCATCAGCAGGCTGATCTAACACGAGAGTGACGACTTGGACCACTCGGCCAATGAAGTGGGTCAGTTGAAATCGAGGCTGGGGTAGTGGAAGTGGAACGGGGATGGGAGGAATTAACGTCTATCTGTACACTTAAAAAAAAAAAAAAAAAAATCCCGCCCACTTATTTAAAGACAAGCCAATTTTAAGAGGGCGAATAATTATTGTGACGTGCGTGTCTAGTTTTTTTCTTTCTTTTTTGAGCCGTCAGTTTTCATCAAGTCTCTTTGAATGAAGCTATTCAAACGAAACAAATTCACAAGGCCTTCCCCCTGGCGTGCTACCATTTAGCGATCATTAAATTTGGACACAGGACATTGCTACAAAGACCAAACAGCAGCTTATTGATTTGCATTTAACTTGTTTTAAATGAATGAATCTGAGCAGGAAGAAATCACACTATTGTCACATTTATTGAGGAGATAGATTATTAATAAACAAATAATTATTATGGTAGGACTATTTATTGACCATATCCGTGCTTAAGGGGCTAATAGCACCACCTTTTAAATATTTCCCTCACGTTACTACTAGTATACCCTATGTAGGTCAATGACTTTCAAGATGGAAAGCCCGTGTCGGATCGGCAGTCATCCTTGGGGAACAGACACTTCTATTGAGGCTCCTTTAACACATCATGTTAGTGTGTCCCCCTTTGGGGATTGGGGCGGCGGTTATCTCTACCTGTCATCAACCCACCCTGTCTTGGACAACTTCCTTCAGCGGATAGAGATGACTCCTCCTTTCAGTGATTGCCGGATGCTCACGTAAGGTAGTTTGACACAATTTAGGAATCACTCTTACAAGAGCTTTAATCTTAGTAACCTATTAAAGGGAGTCACAACTTGGCCTAGAGCTCAGACTAAACAGGGCTTTCAACCTAAGCCAATCATTTGGGATCTCGGAGAAAGTAAGACTCTTAACCTTATAGGAACTGCCTTTAAACAGCTTTCAGCCTAAGTTGGCTGGCAGGGACTTTGGAGAGGTGGACTGACCACATTTCCCCGAACTTTTGCTTAAAATGGTCTTTATTTGATCCCAGGGATTACCTTGAATAACGGCGTATTTACCTATGAGTGTCACATGCATCAGAGTTAAGCCATCATAAGGCGTCAACCTCGTGTTAGACTTAATTAAAGATTGTGGTAAAATCAAGATTCGAGTCTCCACTTGGTGCACAAGTGACTTATCTCTCAGGGCTTACCATTAACTCTCAACGCTAATGCTGGTGAACTTTCTCTACTTGTCTTAGATTAAGTTATTTTAATATTGGTGTTAAAAACAATAAGGAAAAAAATATTATAATTGCGTTTGGTTTTAAATTTGATCAAATCCACTATTCTACGAATACAAATATCCAATTCACCTACAAATACTTAACCTTGAAAGAACTGATGAAGATAAGAGCAAATAGAAATAGAACAAAAAGATAACAATTATAAATCGTAAATAAATGTTAAAATGTTTTGTTTCTGGCTTTCAATATAACTATTAATAGTGTATACATTAAATTAAGTGTCAAATTAATGGTCTGAGGTCTGTTTGTAAATCTTTTAAAATAATTTGTTGGAGATGAACCACCAACAAGAATAATCAGAACTCTAAAACCAATTCCAATTCAAAATTTGTAAAAGAAATATAAAGTTTCAATTCGATATTTTCTCAAATCCATCCCTAGTCTTATTATTTTGTAAATTATTTCTTTATTTATAATCAGACCTACCTCGGTGGCGTAGTTATCTAACGCGCTAGCTTAGTGCTGAGCTCGGTTCCAAGGACGGAGAGATTGAGGTTCGAATCTCGGTCGGGTGAACGGTTTCTCTAAATGGTTTTCCACTCTCCCTCCACGCAACTACGGGTTCAATTCCCCTAAATTTAACTTTCCCAATTCCTAACCCATTAGCGTAATAAGTGCATAAGCGTTTAACCTGAACGGTTAATAAGATGTAATGCTAAATAAATAAATAATATAAATAATGTGAGAGTGTTTCTGCATTTTTTTATGGCAAATCTTTTTTTGGCCAAAATTAATAAAATACTTCTCCAGTAGAAACATAGAGTTTAGTTTTCTTCCCATGGTAATATCAACACTTATTGAATACTTATCGTGAGAATATTGGCAATAACCAACTTTAGTGGCCACGTGGTCTAAGGCACTACTTTTGCATTTGTCTATACTGCTGATGATGGAATATTGAGGTTCAAATCTCAGTCGGGTGTACTGAAAGGGGATTTTCCAAAATTATTTTTCCCTCTCCCGCCACGCAATTAAGGGTACACTTCATCTAAATGTACCTTATTCATCCCTAAAACCACTAGAACAATTAGTACATAAGCGTTTAACCCGAACAGATAGTAAAACGCGATGCTAAAAAAAAAAAGTGGCAATAAGTGAAAAACTTTTTAAATCAAGGGAAAAAGTTGTCAATAAATTCTAGGACAGCCTAGACAGGAGCGTTTAGAAAATACAAATATATAATTTATCAGTCAACTTTGATAAGATTTGACATTATTTATTATTATTATTATTTTTATTATTTTATTATGTATGTTATCATCAATTAAAAGAGACTGTTTCAGATCAAATTACTTAACGTAAAATATATGGAAATTGTTTTAGTGACTTCTATAAAAGCTGTCAAAAATATTCCTTCCTATCGAAACCAGCCTGTGATATTTAATTTCTTTTAGTTTCAGATACCTATCATCATATAACAGTCACACTATATCTACCACCATCTGACAGTTACACTATAATTACTATCATATGGCAGCCACACTGTATCTACCATCATATAGCAGCCACACTGTATAGTGTGAATAACCAGGAGCGAGGACTCGGTGACGCGTACAAGAGCTGTTCCCCTTGTCTTACTCGCTGTATGGCCCCACGGGTTCCTCGTTTATTGGAAGAGTAAACTTTTAAAACTAAGATTTGTGGTTATTAACTCCCACCTACTGATAGGGTAAAACAACGCTATCCATTGTGTTTATTTAATACTAACATAAAATGTACTCTCCCACCATCCCCCAGGGAATATGGGCACCCTGCCAAACCTCGACCCAAGCCACCGGCCTAAGCGTGCTCCTCAAGGCAACCTCTGGCTATGTTTGGGTTCCTCCAAGGCCATTCTATAATGTCCCCGTTTCCGGTTCGGTCCAAAAACAAAACCACCGGAATCCGGTTCATAAGCTACGTTGTCAGGATTATTTCATCCTCTTGTTGAAAGGAACATATAAAGATTCTTTATATTATAATGCACGGACCACTGTTTCCCCTAAACTGGACATTGACTAAGTTGGGGCCTTAAAAAGTCCTTTAATGATTCCGGTTTTAAAACATTCCAATTATGTTAATCAATTCGGTAAGCACGACAATTTTTCCACTCAGATAGTGTAGCGTAATTTGACTCAATAGGCCAAGGTTTGAATCCCAAACGGCGTTTAAACTATACATTTTAGTCTTGACACATTTTCTTTTGACGGTGATTATCGGAGCTTTACCCATCCAATTATCATAAAAAAAAAGCTTTTACACTAAGGCTGCGCCTAAAAATTAAAAATATATTTAAATAAAAGACCAGAATTAAAGAAAACGACAGTGTTTGTATAGCAATTTCTAGTTATGCCCAACTTAGAAAAAAACTTTTTTATACTTTGAGGATTATCAAAGCAGAATTTACATATTTTCAATAGCAAAGATGCAATATATATATTCTAATTATACTTATTTATATACTTTACATTAGTCGGATAAACTAAGGACGCTATTAAGACAGAATTACCGATGTAATTTAGGTGGTGAGGTTTCTATAATAAAAAGTCTTGAGCTGTAGATTTGCATAAAACTACAAAATGTCTGTACCTATAATGAGCTTTACTACAAATCCTCTGAATTGGATAAAGGAGAAACTTGTCTTCAGTTATTTTTCACCTGGCGGCGACTCGTTATATATTATTTGTTTAACCTTAATCCTTAAATTTCAACCTCCTCCCCATGTTCTCTTTTGATAAATAGTTGAAGTTGATCGAATACAATTGAGTGTACTTATATTTTGGGTTTGTTGCCATAGGTGGTAAATTACCGTTAGTTTTTCTTTCTCCATACGTATTCAATATTTGGAGACATAAGATAAAATTTGATTAAATAAAAAATGTGCAAAAAAAAAATCACATTTATACAGGTTCTATTTTTCAAACCTGGAGGGAACTGAATATTTGTTTTGGAAAATACATTTGGATTCTGATATACATTTTTTTGGTTATGTTCATAATGTAGTAAGGAGTAGATAAGTTAAGAGAAATTTGAATTTAGAATAAATTAATTCAAATTGTTTTTTGCAAAAATGTCCCACAACAAATAGTAAGTAAATAAAATTGATAAAACACACTTTGTGTAAAATAATATCTGACAGTCAAAGTCTTATAGTAGACACAATGTTGAGTGTAATTCGATTAGGTAAAATACAATGAGATGTTAAAAAGTAAATTTAACAGAAACTTTGAGGTAGTAATGAGAATAAAATTATTATTATCATTATTATTATTTAGCACCGCGTCTTACTATCCATTCGGGTTATACACTTTAAGTACTAATTATGCTGATGGATTAGGAATTGAGAAGGTTGAATTAGAGGAAGTGAACTCGCATTTGCGTGGAGGGAGAGTGGAAAGCCATTTAGGAAAAACCACCCCCAGTTCACCCGACCGAGATTCGAACCTCGATCTCCCTGTCCTCAGCAGTCGAGCTCAACACGACTAGCGCGTTAGCCAACTACACCACCGAGGCGGGTGAGAATATAATTGAAATGTAAAAATATAAGAGTATGAAATAAATAATAAAGTTAAAATGATTAATATATTTAGATTGAATGGAATTTATGTATTGAAATTAAAGAAAAATTGTATTAACAAATTACTGTGTTTTTAATTTGTTTTTGCATTTATAACAAATTAGAAGTAGGGGCTCTACGAGAAGATAAAAAGTAAATTTAAATTTACAGAATAAATTAAGTTCTGCGTAATTTTACAAAATGATAAGTAAGTAAAGTTTCAGTCTAAAATAAATGTTTCTTATCTGTTGGTTATGCCCATCTCCTTAGTTTTATAGGTTGACTACAGTCAGCCAATTACGTTGACGGCTAGTTTCAATATACAAACATCGTCTTCAGGTCTCGTAAATGGGATGAGATGTTAATCCATAACGATATAATGTGAATGTAATGCAATATACGTTATCTACAGTAGATTTACCACTTCTTTGGTTTTACCTGACAGCTAGCAGATGCTATCAGTAGTGTATCATTGTCTGAAAGTCACTTTTGTCAACACATTTGGAAATAATAATTATTTTTAAGTATTACTATTATTATCACTAAAAATATTATCAATCACTTTTAACAATACTTCCCTAAGGATTATAGTAGAATTGTATTTTACATATCAAACTTAAGAAAAAATAGTTTAATAAATCCATTCTAGTTTTTCTTTTAACTCTTGTGGCAATCACAGTTTAAATAGAGCGTGATATTATACATTTAATTGTATTATATTAAGTTATATATATTTTTATAGCTAGTATCGCATATCTTTAACATAAATAAATTGTTTATGATAATAAAGAGGAAAAGACATACAAATGTTTGTGAAATAATATAAAGTTTAATTTTTGTAAACGCGAGTAATACCATTCGCCTATAACTTGGCAACAAGGTTGCCTACGTCACCAACTGGCAGCATAACTTCTATTCAGTAGCCATATTGTTTTTTGCACCTAAGGCCCTTTTAACGAGCTTTTGCTTTTAATAATTAATTTGAATTAAACAGCAAACGCAAACTTCAAAACTATACCAACAACCAAACGGTTATTCTCATAACCAAAATCTAACAATTTTAAATATACATTATAACATGGAATTATCATATAAAACATAATTAATAAAACCACGTGCGTGTGTCCACAAGTTGAAGCGAACAAAATATTTTATAGTTGAGTATTTAGGTGTGTCTATGTTACTGTTAATACTTTTATTACACATTTTAATAATACAGTGTATTTTTTTAATATTAATTCGACTACTTAGTAATCCATGTGTTCTTGTGTGAATATTAGTTATGTGTGTGAGCGTGCTATCCTTGTAAAATATATATTCTTTTATCTTTAATAAATAATTATCTATTAAATATTATATTGAGGCTTGTGATAAAAAAAACTAGCGAGTGTTTCTCAGTGATTAACATACATTATTCGAAAATTCAAGTCTGTGTATTAATATTATAAAATATATTTTTTAACCCTAAGATTGTGTTGTGTTGCCCTCTAAGCTAAACCTCAAGTTTTAGAATTATATTTTTCAAAAAATCTGTGAAGGTGATAAAAAATATTAGCGTGTTTTTCTCCAGTGTTGATTACACAAATACCAGGCTAAGACTTCAAGTTATAAATTATTGATATTGTAGTTTTTTAAGAGACTTAGTTAAAACTGTTTAAGAGTAGTGAATCTAAACTAGATTTTTAAAAAATATATAGCTTTTTATTGGTCAGTAGTCCCTACGATATGATGTGGATAACAAATATGACTTTTTTTTAATGATAGTGTTAAAAATGTTTATGAAAGTGGTTTTTTCCTCTGTGTAATACTACCCGTTCAGATTTTTCACATTTATAATGTTAATAATAATACTACTACTAACAAATGATTATTTAAAAATTAAAACAATATTTGATTAGTAAAAATAATTTAGTGTTAGTAGGAATATACACTAATATGGTATTAAATGCTAACATTTTAAATATTGTAAGAAAATAAATTAATATTAGGCCTAACATCAACATATTGAGGTCAACTATAAATAAAAACAAAAAAATAAATAAAACTGTCATATATTTCTTGTATAGACCTAAATTTGAACAGTCAAAAGTGACAGCTGCTAAACAAATGGTTTGGCGTAGGGATACATAATTTGGTCTGGCAACTTTTCATAGCTTCCAGTCAGCACCAAAGAAGTCGTAAATCAACTGCAGTGATGGATTAACACCTCTTACATTTTAAAGAATCAATCTCTGTAATTTTACAGCTAATACTGCAACACCTCATTATAATAATAACGTGCACCATACCCTCATGAGAGGTTTACAAACAAATGGATTGAAAGAAGTGGCCCTGTCTTTTGGCCTCCAAAACAAGTACTGACCTAACACCATTGGACTTTTATTTATGTGGACTATGTAATAAACATTGCTTCACATAAAATGTTAGTGATTTGAATCAACTTTAATAGAGGATCACCGCCGCACTAACTGCTGTCCCGTGTGAAACGTTTCTTTTGGAAAGAAAATGGACTACGGATTAGATGTACGTAGAGTCATAAAGAGTGCTCATTTTCAAACATATTAAGGTGGGAAACAAAACTTGTATAAGTGCACATTTTAACCAATCAAAACCCAACTTTGTTCAATTATTTTCATAGATATTTTATTATGAAATCTCGGACACTTTTTTCAATGACCCGTATATATTGCAAGGCTGACTTCTTAAACCACATGAATAACGTGTATTCTCTTTCAATATAATGCAATTTTGAATATAATATTATTTTGTTTTCTGCCTAGCTTGATCACCAAGGAAATTAAATGGTACAGTGCACCACACAGACTTTTCCCACTTTTATCTTAGAATATACATTTACTAAAAACTCGTAAGATTTGTGAAACGAAATAATAGATATATATATTGTTGTAGAAATACTTCATCAAAGATCACAAATGAAATAATTATATATTGTTGTAGAAACACTTCATCAAAGATCACAAATGAAATAATAGATATATATATATTGTTGTAGAAACACTTCATCAAAGATCACAAATGAAATAATATACAACGTTACTTACTATATGGCATTAGAAACCAGGAACACTGTTACAGAAAAATTGAGAAAAGAGAAACATCTTTGTCCACCAAAGACCTTAAAAAATTAATTTATTTTCAAATACCTGAATTAAAAAGTATATATATTTGCTTATAACTCAGAAATTATTTATTTTATAAAAATATATTACAAATAAAGGATTTTTATCTTTAATAGTACTACAATTTTACAATGATAATTGTTTCGTATCTCAAATAGTTTAGGAGAAATTAAGAAAATTTCCCTAATGTAAAGTACCCTCAAAGTAATTTTCATGAAAAAATGAGAACCACCATCGTGTTTATTATGATAAACAATGTCTATATATATATATATATATCAATTAATCAAAACCTTTAGAGAAAATTTGGAGAAAATCGAGTCTTTTTTCTCTTTATAGCCTTCAGTAAACTATCCTTAATTTTAAGGCTATACATCTAATTCCAAAAACCCCTCAGGGGACCTTATGAAGACCCCATATACCACGTTTTAGACTAATCGGTAAAATGTTTTCAGCTCTAGACCGAAGTACAGAGAGAAAACTACTTTTTTTTTTGTTTCAGGGGGTCATGAAACGCCAACACTTACCAAAATCTCGAGTTCAATTTTTCTGACGATCACAATACTTTCTCTCCGTGATGTCGAGTGGAAGTAAATATTAACATTATTTCAAAAATAAATTATAGTAGATATTTCATTTTTAAATCCAAAGTGTAATGTTAAGATTGTGATAATGATAAGAACAAGGAGGGAAAGAGGTCTCCCGTCACAAATAATAGGTTCTGTAAATATCACTATTGACAAATTACATCAATGCAGGAAAAAATCATAAATATAACATAACATTTCATCAATATAAAGAACAAAACATATATTTTGTATGTTTTGAACCCACTCACCTATCGCGATTCCACTCTGTCTAAAATTGATTTATTTTGATAACTATAGCTTTAAAAAAAAATTACAACTAAATAAATATTTTTGCATCACAAACACGAATGTTTTATCATTGAGCTCCAACAGCGTGAGCAAAAGGTTGGAAAACAAAGCCGTGGAAAATGTAAGTCTCAGTTTCCAATTTAAGTTTCCTGCTAGCCACTGTTTCTAAGTTTCCAAGTATTTATCCCTATTACTCTTTCCCCTCTAAGTTGGTAATATACTTTGACTTGCCAACTCACGGTTTCAAGTTTGAGTTGAGAATTAATTGGTTTCTATGGACCTCACTTGTGATTTAATTCAATTTCCCCTCCCGTTACCTCTCATATCTACTCCCCCAATGCAATTACCCCTCTAGTCTACATTTTAAAATATCCCAGATAATGTTTACAGGTATCCCACATATTTAAAATCAAAATTTAATTAGACTTACAAACTCTTGCCGATAAAAAACTGTCCTTTGAAATATTTCCCCTTTTTCCAACGCTGGAAAGTTCCCGGAGAAAAATTAACTTATCAGCTCCTCTAAGAAAAAAAAAATTCTCACTCAAACATTTCATAAACTTTGTTTGGCCTTAGTTCCACGTCTCCACTTCTTAGATAATACTGGTTATTAAAAAAAAGTTGACCGTGGTGTCAATGAGCATGTTTCTAGTGTCTTTTTTTGTTGCAAATTGGTTGGCTATCACAAATAGGAATCTCTAGCAAAGTTTAATCTAATTTATTTTATATCCCAAGGAGGCCACTTACCGAAGCAACGAGATGCGTGGCAGACGCAAACAAATAACGAATTTTTAGATGTGGATTGAAATTCAAAAATAAGGTTCACGTCTAAACCGAGGTGTAAGATATCGACATGTCCCTTTTGAATAAAAAATATTTGTTTCTTAGTAATTACATTTTTTTAATGTAAAAAGAGTGGAATTTACTCGTTTTCAACAACGTTCCAGGTGAAAGGTCACTGCTCTGAGATCAAATTATATTGTTATAAGCATATATCCTGCCATCCTAGAGCAAATAGTCAAATTTTTAGTGGGGTCACGACAGAAATTATTAAAAAGATGAATAGAGGGTTGTTTTGACCACCTTTGTGGTCGAGGGTTCATAGTGCCTGGCTACATATTCAGAGATCCCGAGTTCGATACTCGGCATTTCCATAATTTATCTGTGAAGTAGTGGGTCTTGAATGGGGTCAAACTCAACTTCATGAGGACAAATGAGGAGCTACTTCAATAAAGAAGTAGCAGCTGCGGATTAGAAAACTGATATTAACGGCCTGAGGGCTCGTGCTGACCACACGACACCCTATATCCGCAAAGGTCTACATTATCATCCCTAACGGCGGCGGCCGCTCGGTTGTTTTATCTCTCTTTCATACTCATATCGTGAAGTTCTTTTATAAAGGGTTATTTCATTGGTTTTGATGCTTCAGAGCTACCATATCCATAAAAAAATACAGCATTGTGAGATGATTATCTTCAAATAATTATAGTACTTGACGGGGAAATTGGGGTTCAAATCCTGGTTGGGTTTGCTGATCGTGTTTTTTCTAATTTTTTTTCCGATTTCTCTCCAAGAAAATTTAGGTACACTCCCTCTAAATTCAACCTTACTAATCCCTGATACATTGTTGTATATTAGTACATATGCGTACAGCTCGAATGAGGAGTAAGACGCGGTGACAAAAAAATAAGTAGGCTACCTACAGTAGCCCATGGCTTCTTTGGTGCTGACTGACAGCTCACAGCTGACTAGACTGAACTTTAGGTATATACCTAAATGTTGACTGTCAGAAGTGACAGCTTCTAAACACATGTTTTTTCAGATCATATGGTTCGGCGTAGGGATACATAATTTGGTCTGGTAACTTTTCAAAGCCGTCAGCTGTGAGCTGTCAGTCAGCACCAAAGAAGCCATGGGGCTACTGTACTTAGAAGACATCTGAAAGGCTGGTACAGTGGCTTACAATCCTGGATCTGACTAAAGATTTGACTTGGTTCGAATATCAACCGGGTAAATTTTATCATTATATTTAACACCAATTTTATTAATGTATTAATATAAAGATAGAATTATTTAGGGAGCTTTTAAATGAAGTGTACCCACATTTGTTTGGAAAGAGGCCAAGGAAACTACCGTAAAATACACGTGGACCCGAGAAAGATTCGAATTTTGACCTCTTCGTCATCTTAAGTATCGTCTAATTCAAGCGTGCCACTTTAGTTCCCGTGAAACCGGCGGAGGATATTAAATAGGCACAAAAACGCCCTCGCCCGAGAAAACATTTGACGATACTCATATCAAGAAAGAACAAAAATAAAGTTGACGACAAAGGCTTGACACAATTATGTTAAACGTTTTCAGGGACTTTTTCTACTCTCTAACAATAAATCATTAAGAAAAGATTAGTATAGTCTACATTAAAAAGTAAAAATAACGCTATAATAACTTTTTTTAAGGTTGTTTCTTTTTCTTAGTTAATTTTGTAAATAACATAAAAAGTAAATTTCCAACTTTTATAACAAAGTTTATTGAAAAGAATGCTTATTCTAATATCCAACCAGCAATGAAAAATAGGCAATTTCAGGGACAGAGTTTTCTAAATGACATTATAAAACTTATTTATTTGGAGCATATTTGTAATGCCTGAGACATTAAGCTTATTGATCTTATTTATTAGCAAACAAAACTACTACACTGGAGACTGAATATTTATCACTTAGAAAAAATGAACGAACCTTATTTTCTGTAACATAATTTAGGCCCCCACAAATATTGGGATGTGAATTAAGGAATTGTCCATGCAGTTTTTATAGCAAAAAATTTTTGCCAAAAAAAAATCAAATATTACTTTAGTAGAAACATAGAGTTTAATTTTCTTCACGTGGATTTATTAAAATTGTCGAATATCTGTCATGAGCATAGCGGCATTAGATGGTAAAATGTTTAAATGAAGAGAAAATCTGTTATTAAATTACAGGACACACTTGACAGATATTTAAGAACTGTTGAAAACCGAGTGAGATAAAGTATACCATATGTTTCTACTGGAGCAATAATTTATTTATTTTGGCTAATAAAAATGTTTTGCTACTAAAACTGCAAAAAAAAATAAAAAAAAAACTGAGCTTTTCTCGCGTTTCATACACCCCTACCTTGGAAAGATGTTCCAGCCATTAATTTAAAGTTTCGACCAAGATATATATAATTCCTACCATTGAGGGGAATGTTTGGGTTCGAATCTCCCACACGTGCACTGTAAAGTAGTTTTCCACGTGTTCTCCTTCTATCTCCCACGTTAATGTTAATCACCAATTCTAAATACCTTCCTAATCCCTGCCTTTTATATTAGCTAACTGATAATTCATTTGTTAAAGATTTTAACTAAACATTTCTTGGAAATACACCTTTATTGTAATATACCAAGATTATATTTGGAATCTATATAGTTTCTACGGCATTCAAACTAGTTTGTTACTAAATTTAGTGGGGCCTACATTTAAAGTTAAACTAATTGTTATTTTTTTGATGCATTCAAAACGTGTAAAAAGCTTACAGCATTTGATATTTTATATAATAAATAAACTATATCATCTCTTGTTTAGAATCTCATTGTTATTATTTGACTTCATTTAAAACAGCATTTTTCAAACTCTACAGTTATCTCAGGCTTCACGAGATAGTTTTATAGTATTTATTATTTGTTTTTCACACTATAAAATATCATCAGTAATTAGGATTGCCATTTTTTACTAATCTGAATAAAAATACACTTGACGAATGCACAGCAAGAAAAAGTGATGTTTTACGTTATTTTTATACTTCGTAGATGGCGCTATTGCAATTGAATGCTTGTAGATACAGCAACAATACAATGCATTTGCCAGTGTCAACGGAATTGTATTTAAAAGAGAATGAACAAGAGAAATTTCAACAGATTTTACTTTAAAAACAAATTTTCAAGGAGAAGAAAATACCAAATTTTGGATTGAAATATCTAAGGAATACCATAAAAATAAGGAATAGAGCTTTTAAATTTTTGATGCATTTCGCAACAAGATATCTCTGTGAGCAAACGTTTTTTATTGTATACGCTACAAATTCTATATTTAGAATCAGGTTAATATATAGAATTTGATCTGATCTTACAGGTGACAACCATAACTCCAAATTTTGAAGCACCTGTTGATCAAAAGCAAGCCCACCAGAGAACGAATAATTAAATATATACTGATTTAAATTTTGCATTTTACAAGTGGAACTTTTTGCACAAGCATATAGATGTGAAATGTATTATTTCTTTGAATATTTATTCAAGTATTAATCACTAAAATACTACTTGAAGAATCTAATTTTCTTTATTGAATGTTAACAATATTAGGCTAACTTTTTTATGAGGGCTCTATTATGTAGTTTTTCTCGTGAAAGGCTCCTTTGGTCTAAAAAGTTTGGGAACCCTTGGTTTAAAACTTCAAATTGAATAAAATATTGAATTAAACACATTTTTATCACCGTATCTTACTATCCGTTTGGGATATATGCCTATTTATTAATTGCGCTAATGGGTTAAGGGTGAGAAAGGTTGAATTGTAGTGGAAATGTAATCGCGTTTGCATAAATTTATATTGTAAAACCATTTTGGGAAAAACCTCCCATAGTACAGTTGACCAAGATTGGAACCCGGTCCTCTTATCATTGGCACAATATAGATTCTAGTCTATTATTAGAGTGACACCTTAGACCATGCAGCCTCCAGAATGGGTTAAGCTTGTTATTATATATTTACTAAAAATGAAACCTAAACCAATCCGTCCTATAGAAATGTTCATGTGAACACATATTATTTTTTTAATCACTAAAATAAACATGAAATTGTGGATAGGCGAAGCTGCATTTAAAACAACGATTATAAGAAATAATATCCTGAGCGGGCAAAATGAAAATGATTAAAAAGTAATAAACTAGAGTTGATTTAAAACAACAAATAAATTAATTCCTTTTATTTCTGGCGGGCACGCTGACTAAACGTCCATCTATCTTCTAGGCTGGTTTGCCGGTGACAGAATGGTCCAGATTCGAATGTATGTACTTTATTATCTCCACTTTAATGTGGGTACATTACCTGTCAATTCTGCCATCCTCATCTCTAATATATATTTTTATTCTTAAGTCACCAAACCAAGGTTAGTTTTATGTGATTTTACCCACCTGGGAC
This sequence comes from Timema cristinae, assembly GCA_039000515.1. Taxonomy (NCBI): domain Eukaryota; kingdom Metazoa; phylum Arthropoda; class Insecta; order Phasmatodea; family Timematidae; genus Timema; species Timema cristinae. The sequence continues at coordinate 48,356,294 of JBCFYV010011172.1, forward strand.
CAAGAATGCACTCAGCCCTTCAGCTGGTTAGTGTCACCTGCACCATCTGGTAGAAATCCCATGAGCTTGGGTGGTTCAAGGAGTGTGGCGGTTCTATGTTGCCTTCCACACATAATTTATATTACCGATGCGTCTGAGGAAGGACGGGAGCCGGTGGAAGTTTAGGGGAAATTTTTTTGGTAACGTCTCAAGGTGTAGACCCCCTTCCCGAAGATGGGTATCATAGCGCCAGTGGTACCGGGGATGCCTTAAAGGTAGGTAGGTTGTAATTTAATTGTTTAGAAAATTTCTATTCAAGTCTTCATTTGTCAATTTAGACCGATAAAATAGCTCCATACTAGGTTTGACAAGAATAAACACTTTCGTATTAAAGAGATAGAGTGGTAACTTCTCAATACACCTCAGTACATATATTTAAGTTCCTTTTATAACAAAGACCCCGCGCTAATGAGAACGCGTACTAAACGTTAAGCTCATTCATTCAAGTTTGTCTGTGTTTGGGTCAACTATTGAATAAAGGTCAGGTGTACTGAGGGAGGTACATCATAAATAGTTTCCCATTAATGAAAATGTGGGTACATTCCCCCTATATTCAGCCTTCACTAATCCTATGTAAATAACGAAATTAAAATGCGTATAGTCTTGACGGGTAGCTAGACGCGGTGATCATTTTTAAAATATAAAAACATGAAAATACTACAGAAGGCTACAAATAATTTGTATTCTATAACTGAGCTCATATTAGTTTTGAAAATATAAAATGTTTTCCAAAACATAAATATAAACTGTTATATATAATTCTGATCTTTGTTGAACACCTTTAACGCGGCCGCCTCTGTCAGCAAAATCTATATACTTATTAAATAACATGTCCTGACTGACTGACTGACTGATTCATCATCGCCGAGCGCAAACTATCAAGGCTACAAGCATGAAATTCGGACTGTATATTCATTTTGTTATGTAGGCACCCACTAAGAAAGGATTTTAGAAAATTCCACTCCAAAGGGGTCAAAATAGGGGATGCTAATATGTATGAAAGTCCGTCATTTTGAAAGTTACATAAACAAAATTTTGTATTTCGGTTATTGTCGTAAAACAAATAAATACGTGTTTCAGGAATTTTGGAAATTGTATTTAATAAGGGATGAAAAAGGGGGTGAAAGTTTGTATCGGACTTGCATTATTTTTGATCTGAGGTCAACGTAACGTAATATTTTAAATTAATCTGTAAATACATATGTATATATAATCAACTTCCACGCGAGCAAAGCCGCGGGCAACAGCTATCTAGTATATGTATATATTTGTGCTAAAGTCTTTGAAAATGAGATTGTGGACACATATATTTCTGTTTTCTCCCTGTTTCTGCAATAGTGTATATAATTTCATTTATGCTTTTAAGTTGAATGTTTCTGTAATAATGTATATCATTTCGTATCACAAATTTTACGAGTTTTTAGTAGATATCTCTATTTTAAAATAAAAGAGAAAGTCTTTGCGGTGCACCGTACCATTTATTTTTTAACCGTATGGCTTTGCAAGCATCAACGCTTGTTCCTATGTTCGAAAGCTTCCATGAGCAACGCGTAACCATCAAGAGGGCGAACTTCCTCCACTAAACTACTTTAAACCTAGCAGAGACACACCATCCAGCCCCCGATCGTTGATTCATCACTATTAACTAAAAAACCAGTATTTCAACATTGATAAATATTTCAGCCATACCTGGAATCGAAGCCGGGACCTCTCTCTTTGTAGGTAGGTAGATGCAATACTGACTGAGCTAAGCCATCTTAAAGCATAATCAATGCTAAAATACAATCTCAGTGACCATATTACAAGCTGATTAAATGATTCATTCATACATTTATTCCAAGAAAGCAATAGTACCGCACAGTATAAATTATCACTACTGTCGATAATGCATCATTGCCAAAAATACATCCCCAAGGCCATCGAAATTCCAGATTGCTTTGTAAGAAAATAAGACCGTTAGTGGGTAGTGCTTCAGAGTAAAATTCATTAAAACACTTCATTAGTTTCAGAAATAGCGTTTATAGAATGCCTAACATGAAATTTGCAGCTAATTATCCCAAAATACACATTTTTATGCATTTTGAGAATCAAACTTTTTACAAGAAATAAAATACTTACATTCTAATTGTATTGCTCTTGAATTATGGCAGGGTGGAGTGGGGGAAGAGGGTGGTAGGCTGATCATATGGTTTTGTTGTGCTTGGTAACCTTTAATAATAAGTTGTTAGATCGACTTTATCTCTCTATTCGAGCTACGTTTCTAAAACACCATCCGAGCTACCCGCAAGATATTTATATTAATGAGATTAGGGTAGAGGACGGTACAGTTTTGAGAAATGTACCATGATTTTCACGGAGGGAGAGTGGAAAACCATTTAGAATAAACCCCATTCCATACACATGAAACCGCTAGGTAATACCACAGGAATTACTTGTATACTGGAAAAATCGAAAATGTATATCTAGCGTGTAATTAAATGAGTAAAATGACTTTAAATATTCCTTTTAAATGTTGTAATAAGTCAAATATTATGTGGCCCAGCGTCTATCTTGTACCTTATTAATTCAATACGTGTCAGAAGCTTATTTTCACAGCCCAATTTTCATATGCAAAATCTCTTATCTGACAGCTAGAAATGTTAATAAATCTACGTTAGGTCAAGTCATGTGATCCACAGATGTAATTTTCTATATAGGCCTATATTACCAATATGTATAAAATAGCACCAATGATCTAGTAAAGTATCAAATCAATCTCAGATCACACGGCATATGCACAAAGGCTTGTGTCATTTTCTGAAACTAATTCTCTAATTGGTCTTAGTTTATACTCCCTTTCCCCTTCGCCTTCAACAACCCTTTGTCGTGTCAATAAGAAAGAAGGGAAAGAAAACTACGAAACATATTATCTCAAATTAGAGAGGAGGGCCTGTTGATAGTTCTCAAATATCTTAGATTTTTCTGTTGTGAGCTTATAGAAAAAATTACTATATTTTTTATAGGAAGGCTAAATTTAGAGCCCTTTTTCATCAAGCCCAGTCTCATGGATTCACAGATATGCTTAAAAAGTCGTTTAAAATGGGCTTATGTCACATTTTGACATATTTTTTTTCTATTAAGGGTAAATAACCCTTTTGAAATCCTCAAACTTCAATTTTGGCTTGAGCTATATTTTTAACCAACGTATCGTAGAATTGACTATTGCTTTAGAGCTGAACGTCTGCGCGGCGATTTCTCACTTAACCAGGCGGCCTCCTTAAGAACCCATCTCAGGACCAATTAATCGAAAAATCATGTACAAGATTACGCTCGAACCCTTAAAACGTATTGTAGCGTGGGATTTTCACATTATTCACTGTCAACCAATAAATTGGGATCAGTTTATGTTGTTTTTCACTTTAAAATAATTTATAATTTTTTAAAATTTTTGACTGCATTTAAAAAAAATGTGTTTAATTTGTTTCACTGGTCTTAATTCTAGAGCTATTTTTAAAAGTAGAATACAGAAAGCTGCATTGCAATGTGACAACTGGCTCAAACTGTATTACCTACTTTAGTTAGGTGCTACCTGGGGCGTTAAAATGGGCTCACACACACACACAGGACGAGATGCATGCGTGGAAGTGTATGGTGCAGGGGTAGTTCAAGCTACTCAAAGTTTGCGGGCGCAGCGGGTAGACACAGCGAAGGAGGGGAACAAGAGAGAGATGAAAGAACGTCAGAGGGACGCATGCGGCGGGTGGTTCAAGTGTCGGTTTAGTCGGGCCGAACCCTCCAGTTGTCGTCTAGCAGTGGACGCGAGGCGATGTCGGGCGCCGGGACGCTTGTTGGAGACTGGTCTGTATGTGCGTCGCGGTGCGAGTGACGAAGCGGGCGTCAAAAACCAACAACTTGTGTTGTTTCACAAATCTATATATATTTTTTTCTAAAGCGGGAAAATGTTAAAAAAAAAAATAAATTGTAAATATTTTGAAGACTCTTTTAATGAAAATAAACCCCACTTTATTCTTAGCAATACCTTTTTAAGACAATATTATGCATTTTTATAGAATAACAGTGACCGATTTATCAGATTTTATTATATCAAATTATTCGTATATTAAGAGATGACACTAATTTGTGCGCTGATATCGATCACTCACATTGGTTCCCTTCGAATATTGAAGTAAATTAATATATCTTATGATTGTTAGCGTTAAGATATTTTAACCATAGTTTTGTATTTAGTATTACTTTATTTATATCGGTGAGCACGTGGGATAAACGTCTATCTTGTATAGTCTTGTTTGCAGCTGACAGAAAGTTCAGGGTTCTAACCCCAACTGGTATTTTCCTAAACGGTTTTCCACTCTCCTAACTCACATATGTGGGTACATTTTCTTTAAAACATTACTTCCCTCACTTCTATCTTGTGAATGTAAAGGTGCAGCTTTCCTGGACGAGTAGTATGGGCTATAAAAATAAACTTTTCTTGTCACACATACAAAATATTCTAGTACCCAATTTGACATTAACATTTTCCTTTAACCACTCAAATTTATTCAAAGATTTTAATGATCATAAAATATTTCCAAAGAATGAACATTAGTCCCGAACGAGTGGGCACGCGATTGAAACTCAAGCTCATCTTTACAATAATGAGGAGGTTAAGGTTCAAATCCCAGCAGTGTGTATTGAGGATGTTTTTTCTAAATGGTTTCCCACTCTGCCTCCACGTAAATTCAGTCATATTTCCTCTAAATTATATGCCTACCTTCCCCATTCCTACCACATTAGCGCCATTAATAATCCGAACGGGTAGTAAGATGCATTGTAATAATAATAATAATAATAATAATAATAATAATAATAATACATAAAATAAATAATAAAAATAATAATTGTGAATTAAAGATTAAGGCTATTAACAGCTTATATTAAGGAGTAAGAACGAGTAAATCAGGTTAAATTAAATGTACCCGTATTAGTGTGGAGAAGGAATTGGATCAATCCCAATTCACTCGGCCAAGATCATAGCTCAACCTCCCCGACATCAACAATTCAGTCTGTTGTGAGATTGAAATCTTATTCCACGCGATAATCAAAGCGTTTACATGTTTTAATAATCTATAGCCTAATATCTGTTCAGATTAAACATAAAGCCCTTAAGTTTGTACAAACAAGTTTTGAATCGATATTACTATTTATTATTATTATTTGTTGGGAAGCTATTAATTATTCTCTCTTGATTAAGGAAGTTGCCTACCTGTGACGTCATGGCAGTTAAAGATAGGATTTCCCGTGTTAATGATTTTACGTTTCATTCAGCAAATCTTTAAAGATATAACGTTGAAACAGAAATTCTTAAACAATTCTAAAATTAGTCATACAATTTCACAAAACTATTATTTGTATCTTGAAGTAGTTTCATTGTAGACGTATTTTTTTTATAAATCATCTAAAACTCAGGCTATTTGGCTTGATACACTAAAATAATCCTGTATAAATCTTCCTTTCAGGATGTAGATTATACAATTCCGTGGTTGCAAATGTTTGTCTCGAATAGGAAATCAAAGAAAGGTAATTTTAAAAAGCAAGTCAATGTTGTCAAGGTGCAAATAGTATAGTGAGTGTGTAAACTCGTCAGAGTAGGAGGGGAAGTGTTATCAGTAGATAAACAAATTGTCCCGCATTAGGAAATACTCATTTTATTCCATATCTTTTTTCTATCTCGTACATTGGTGTCGAAGCGTGATCGTGCTTAGAATGCTTAAGTTCGTCAAGATAAAATGCAACCGGCTCGAAAATAACTTAGAAATCTCAACGTCATCGTAACGTCGCTAACAAACTTTTTATCTAAAATAAGAATTATTAGGGATATTTCTTAATATTTTATATAAACAACATCGACGTGTTTATTGAAGTTATTTGAAGTTTTACAAATAAATAACTTAAAACTTCAGTAAACACTTAAAAGTTTTCATATAACAAATGAAAATATTCTATCAAGTCCACAACAAAATTTCATTTAAAACTGAAGTTTGTTAATCAAGAGCGGACATTTAATCCCTCTTCCCCCCACCCCTTCTTCCAAATAATGATGTTTCTAAATTCGTTTGTACATATTTAACGTTGTATTTGATAGGATTAGAAAATCAATAAACATCGGGCTAACGATTCTCGGCAATGAAAAACCAAACCACATCTGACTGAGAACCATGTCCAGATAGCAAATATAAACTTCGGAAGCGTTTGAAGTTTTCAGATTAAACCCTCAATGATACACATAAGCTCTCAGCGTGACTGTTGGTGACAGGTGTGTTTGGAATACCCCACTTTCTTTACCTTCGCCAAAGAGAGAAGCGCATCGATATCGGCACCAGGTTGGTGTAAGCAAATATTAAAAAAAAAAGTGCGAATGGTGTTTGGGGAGAGAGAAGAATAGGTATTGACGGGTAGTAGGGGGTAGTTTGGTCCTGACAGGGTCTGTGGAGTTAACCACAGACGTAGCACATGTCAGTAGCTTCACCGTTAAAACAGTAGACATATTTAACCCTTTCAGTTAATGAAATATTGTTGTACTCTATTCTGTTTCTGATGGAAGGGATTTATGTTCGTTGGTTTTTTTCAAGGCCTGTGCCTACCCGCTGAGCGAGGCTAGAAGGTTTTATTTTTTCACCACCACGTCTCACTACCCGTTCCTTATCTACTAATTACGCTAATTATTTCAGGGACGGCAGCTTAGCTTAGATGGTAGTGTGTTTGCTTACCTAGCCAAGGATCCCGGGTTCGTTTCCAGGAATGGCCTAGAAATTTATCATTGGTGAAATTGATAAATTGACGTTGATAAACTAACGGCCAGGGACTTGATATTGTGTATGTCCTAGTCTAAGTTAGTTTATAAGGCATATCAAGCTAAGACAGGCCTAGCAAGATGGAAGTGGAAAATATACGTTTTGAATTTTAAAAAAACTGACCCAGTTCATAGGCTGGAAATAGTAATGGATGTAAACTAAAGGTTTCAGAGAACAGGGATATTAATTCATAGGAAGTGTACCCACATTCGCGTGGAGGGAAAGCGGAAAAACACCCTCATTAAACCCAACTAATATTCAAACGTTAATCTCCCCGTCATATGTAGTCTGGTCTACTAGATCATGCAACCACAGAAGCGGCGGAGATGTATTCAGTAATAGTAGATTGCCTAATAAATACACAATTTAATGAAATTATTTTTGAAAACGTAAAGGTCAAAATATATTGAAAATATGCCAATTTCTTTGAACTATAGAATAATAAAAAGTAAAAATACATCATAGTTATTTCGGTAAAACGATATAACTAAAGTACAACTAATAGCATATTATGAAAGAATATTCGTATTTAAAAATACTTAAATATGCGTAACACATAGCCTATACATAATGATGAGTATAAACTTGTTAAATAAACAGAAGATTTTGATTGTATACTGTGATATTAAATATAACTTATGAACTATCTTTGAAACTTTGTTACAATTGGCCTCCTGCTTTGGTTAAAGTAACTTTAAACCTTTGAGCCTTAAAACATCACCCAAACACCTTCAAGATTTTTTTTTGGTAGAAGGAGAAAAGGGGAATCGAATCACTATTGGATGGAGGAGGCTACTAAATTTTAACGTGATGCATAAGTTGAAAATACACGGGGGACTGGAAATGCCCATGTAAGTATAGTCCCAGACGTTGATTAACTAAAGCTTGTGGGGTTATTGAAGTTGAACACGCTAAATCTTTGCCTGCACCTCCAAACCCCCGTCCCCCCCACTATCCCCCATTCGCTCTTCATATTAATCTTTGGGGGCCCCAGGTTGAAAATGTGATGATGACGTTAAAAAGGAGATAGAGGTTTGAGTGTTTATGGGCTATTAAAATTTAATTTTGTTTGACTTATTAAAAGTGTTTTTTTTTTGTGTTTAACACGTTTACTACCTGTACTTAATATCTTCCCTATCGGGCAAAGGCAAGGAAGACAACATTTATAGGAAGCATATTCGAATATGCAAGAAACGAGAGCTTTTTATTAAACACCGCGTCTACCACCCGTTCGGTCTGATTACTCTAAGATGAAGGTTTAATTAAAAGGAAGTGTACATGAATTTGCCTTGAGATAGAATAAAAACACATAATTATAAGAAAAACCACCCTCAACACAATCAAACAAGATTCAAACCTTGATCTCTCCATCATCGGCTGCCCAGTCTATTGCGAGAGTGAAGCCTTAGGGCCAGTTTCATAGTCAAATTTAGTACGCCTCAAGTGCGGCGCTACACTAAACACAAGACGACACCTACCTAAACTCGAATGGAATGGGCCGTTCTCGCATAGGAAACTGGCCCATTCCATTCTGGTTTAGGTAGGTGTCGTCATGTATTTAGTGTAGCGCCGCACTTGAGGGCGTACTAAATTTGACTATGAAACTGGCCCTTAGGTACAGTTTCATAGTACACCTCAAGTGCGGCACTATACAAATGCAGAATGACACCTAGACAGAATGAAATGAACCAGTTTTATGCGAGACTATCCCATTCCATTTGAATTTAGGTGTCTTCTTGTATTTAGTGTAGCACTACACTTGAAGCGCAGGCCTGCCTACTCCATCTTACTATTAAACCGCCACTTTGACCATTCAACCACTGAAGTGGCGCAAGGGAGATCGGAAAACATTTAACGTAAAAAAAAACACCCAAGAACACCTGGTTAAGATTCAAACCCTGACCTCACTGTCACCGGCAAACTAGACTAGATGGAGTTTAGGAATTTGTCCATATGTCCACCGATGCAAGAAATAAACGTTTTAGGTTTCTACTCGTTTTCTTATAAACTACAAATTATCATTATTTTTTTTATTTTTTTTATTCGATATATCTCTACTAGGTTTATAAACAAATCTCAGAAGTATCTGAAGACCCTTCAAGGATTAGCAGTGGTATCTATCCCCTTCTAAGGGCACCACTCGTCAGAAACCAAAACTAACCGACACACTGACCACGATACCTGAGGTGCACGCGGTGTTGCCACGATGGACCTGGATGCGGTGTTGCCAGACGTGGGCGAGTTCGGGACATACCAGCAGTTGCTCCTTTGGTTCGTCCTGCTTCCGGGGTGCTGCCTTGCGGTTTCCACGCTTACAACCAACTGTTCATGGCAGCCAGACCCGACCACTGGTGTCGAGTGCCGGAACTAGAACCCATCGCCAACATCAGCCTGGAGCTCGCCAAGAACCTCAGGTCAGTTCCGAGAAAAAACATATATAATTTATATAGGACTTGAAAAATTACACTTGTACGCGGGAATTGAACCCAGAACCGTTAGCTTATCACTCAACGGATTCCTTTGGATGATTATGGTCAACAATGCTCACAATTTGACATAACACGTTTATACAACGGGTAGCTTTTAACATAACATTTTTATGGATCATAATTATTTTAAGTAGGCTCTTATACATTTAATGATAATAATGCTAGTTAATATTTACCCGTGCCGTTAAGCATGTGAAATACATTTTAAACTCATCCATAGTATAATCCTGATAGGAGGAACAGTAAATGAGTCCCAAAAATTAGTAGAATATCTTTCATATATTCATTTAATGTGACTTAACATATTTAACTTCTGATATATATGATCAATACCTATAAAATAGTTAAGTAAAATACTATAAATGTTAACTCCAAAAAATTATGTTTGTATTTTCTAAAAATGATATTCAAACTAGAATCCTACTCTAGTTTGGCTTACCAATGGTGGTCAGGTAGGGTTCAAATCCCAGCTAAGTCACAGATGGTTTTCTCCTAAATAGTTTCCTACTCTTGCTCCATGTAAATTTGTATAAATGCATATAATTATAAATCTGATGTACGACGCCTTAGTTCAACCAGTTGCTCCTGTGTGTGTTTTTTTTTCTGTCAAAAGAAATCAAATATTTCTCAGGTAGAAACATAGAGTTATTAAACTCTATATTTATATTATTTTATTTTATTATTATTATTATTAGCACCGCGTCTTACTACCCGTTCGGGTTATACGCACTTACGCTAATGTGTAATGGTAGGGTGATTGTGAGATGAAATGGAGGACCTACAGTTTAACGTAGAATCCGAACCATGGTGGAGGCCTGACACTCCACACATTCACAAGATGTCTTGTCAGAGATGGAGGAAGGGTTTGGTAATCAGATAAATTTGTGCCGGGACCGAGGATTGAACCCCGGTCGCCAGCACAGAAGTCCGACACCTTACCCCTAGACCAACAGGATGTGGTATCAAGAATACAACATATACGAAAAAAGTATCGATACCATACTAGTACCGAAAGAAAAGTATCGATACCATACTAGTCCAAAAATAGATACATACTAGTACCGAAAGAAAAGTATCGATACCGTACTCATTAAAAGTATGAAGAAAAATATCGATACCATACTAGTACCGAAAGAAAAGTATCGATAACTGTATGTATTGGTATAGACATTTTAATCTGTAAAAAAAATATTTTTTATCTAGTAGTAATAATTTCTACTTTTGTATCATAATTGTATTTTCATATGTATTTAAATACTGAAAATTATAATGTTTGAGCTCTACAAAAGCTTATTGTTTAGTTTGTGATGACCGCGCTCATTAATCAAGGGTAGGGTAGTAAATTGGTCACTACTCGTCCAGTCAGGTATCAGGCTGTATTGATAAACAGAGATTAAAGAACAAATATGAATTATGATGAGCTAAAGGAGATTGAATGCTAGAGTTAGGCCCTACTTCTTGCTTGTCATCCAGAAAATGAATGACAATTGAGAAATAGTTTCATTTGTTCTTCTTCCACAATCCACCCTAGTAGCCTAAACATTTCATCCAAGCATGAGTGAAGATAGAAAAAAGTTGTTTCTTTCGATACGATCCCATACGACGATACGGAGTGTGAGTACTAATATTAGTAAAAGTATAGGAAAAGAAGTATTGAATAAAATAAATACTAGTATAGAAAGTAAAATATCGATATTAGTAAAGTATCGATACTTTTTCACATCCCTAATCGTTACTGAACCTAAAGTGACACCCCACCCCTTATCCTATAGAAATTGTTTAAGGTTATGTATACGAATGAGTAGGGAAATACACAAGTAAATAAGTTGCTCTATTTTATATGGCCTATTACTATTGTAGACAATATTAACAATTTTTTTCAATATTATAAATTAAATGAAAAATTGTATTCACCCTTAATATTATATTAATTTTATTGCTTAATTGTTATCCGAAAAAAAAGTTTTCGCTTTTCATTATAGATTACACCAGAAGCTGGTGACATTTTATGACTGGAAGTGTACTTAAAAAAACCTAATTTATTAAGTTATTGATGTAATGGGGTAAGGATGAGTAGGGTAATTGTAGCACAAACTATATGATGACATTCACCTCAGTATTACCAATCATCTCAATCAAACTCGAGCCTTTTCTCAGGTAAGAGTTAAACACGCCGGTCACACACGTTGGCACTGAACTAAATTTACTGGTATGTACAGTCACGTACACACATACAGACAAATTAAATATAAAATAAGTCAATAAATTAACCAACAAATGGCATACTTCATGTGTTGAACCAACTTTAGAATCGATACCGTCTAAAACTCTATTTTAATGTCCGTTAGGGCTATATTGTTATAGGATAGCATTTGAAAGTAGCCCTTATATATCGTGTATAAAATGAGTTTCTCGTTTTCGATATTTTATGCTACCCCAATTACCTCTATTTTTCCAATCCTTTGAAACTTCAGTCAACCCTGGCGGATTTATCGCTTGTCATTGGAGATCAAAGTCACAACTCACCAATTATAAATATCCCTTTAACAAAAAGGTTTGTTATATCTCTTTGGATCGTAAAAACATTTGAAACACTTTTAACTTCGGATGTCCCACAAGTGATTATATTTCTAAGCTATTCAACAACTTAAAAAAAAAAACATTGCTGGCAACAGCACATACTTTTTCACGAGTGGTATTGCCTATATTAATAGTTAACATATTTGGTATAATTTTGTTTCTTAGAGCCAATTTTACTAATGTAAATAACCCACACTTTTTTTAACCGATTTATCATAGCAAACGAATCGGGGACTATCTTAATTTTAGAATATTCACAACTAGTCTCCCAACCGACAATTTATCATTCTGAAAAGGTGACCCCCAATTTCAATAATGACAATTTCAGTCATGAACTTGACATATATATATATATTATAATAAACTACCAAGTGAGTGAAGGTGTCAGACTCTTAACGTATTATTTAACAATTTTCTGGGTTTAACTTTTATTACTAAGAACCCATTTGACGGTCGATTAATAAGATGACGTTCTAACCAGAAATCACATCGAAGTGCGTGTTTTTGTATTCTTCACTTAACAACAGTAAAACTAGGGTCAGTGAAATAGTCTTATCTTAATACGTAAATACCCACTTCAGTGACCGCATGGTCTAAGGCGTCACTCTCGTAAAATACTAGACTGTTGATGACGGAGAGATCGGGGTTTGATAACGGTTCACGCGCACGGATGCGTGTCTTGAATCGTTATTTCCCCTTCACTCTAATATGTAGAGGAGGTAACGATTACTAGTACAAGGTATAATATAAGGTAATAAGAGGGATCATGTTTTTGAAACATAGAATAATACTTAGGTAACAGAAATAAATTTATTATATAAAAAAAAGATTAGATAAAGGTTTACAGTAGAAGAACAAGATTTTAAAGTTAAATATCGGATACAGTATATATGTGTCAGAAATATCAGTTTGGACTATCAAGTATACATTCAAAGCAAAAAGGAAAACAACACCTTTTGTTTGAACATATGGTAGGATTTAACAACTCCAGAAATATAGGACATTGTCGTAGCTCGGGAGAATAAATGTCTAAAACAACACAGTAATGGTTAAAAGGGGAGTTAAGTAGAAAGAGCACAAAAGTAGTCGTACTTGCGCCAGAATACAGCCAGAAGGGCTAAACAGAAAACATAGCGAAAGAGTAACTAATAAATAACACTACTCAAATCTATAGTTTTAGAGTTACTAGGTTAAATATGGGTCAAGCTAGCTAGATTGAGTTAAATTAGAGTCCCATAGATACTTTAAATAATGAAAAGTAAATGGACGATCTATTATATACATACAGATGGCTAACAGTCAGGTGTCAACACCATGTAGTACTATGGCCGGTCTTTTCCCGGTGGGTACAGCCGGAGCATTCAATAGTACAGATAAACAATCACCCATACCCTGGGGTGTACAACCAAGCTAGTACAATCTAATATTAAATACATAGCCAAACGAGGCGCCAACAAGGGTCTACAGGAAATACTATCTGTGCGGGCCACTATATGAAACTAGCCGTGTTCCGCACTTTGCGCACCCTAAATAGTAACACAGAACAGGTGCCACTGACCTAACTAGATCCTAGACAAAAGGCGTAGACAAACTGCTTATAGCCATATAAATATGGAATATGTGAACATGTCGTTTAGGGCGTTACGAAACATTATTGTGCCATAAGCACTCAGAATAGTTAAATGAATACATGGATTAGAAAAATTTGACCACCTGGTCCTCCTTATATATAGAGAGAGCTCAAAGCCCCCGTATTTAAGCTATGTCAAATGAACATAAGAAAAATATAGCCAGACTATCTGACGATAGGTATCAACCAATTAGTTTCTTTGGCTAAATAAAACATGTCTGAAGGACATAAAACATAATCAGTCATTCAGAATAAAAATCAAACATGTCAAAAGGACATAAAAAAACATAATTACAAAGCATAACTTCAGCTAGTGTCCAAGGACACATAAAAACAGCATTACAAAGCATAACTTACGCTAGTGTCTGAAGACACATAAAACATTCTTACAATAGAACAAACTATGTCAGAAGGACATAGTATTAAAAGTTGAGGATATAAGGTGATACTTAATCGGATCGGGCGAGGTTTCTCCTGCTACGCAATGGTGAGTCCGACTCCTGATCCATTGTGACCACCAGTATTAGTGGCGCTAGAGATTAGTTCAAAGTTCTTCCTTCGACGAAATTTTACAAAGAAGTACAGTTATGTGGCACACGGATTCCCATGTTTTATATTCTTGGTCTAACTCGGGAACGAACCAAACGGGGGATCAACGGATGGTAAGAGGGGGAGGGGAGGAGAGTAGAGAGTGTTTCCCAGAAGAGCCGCTAGGGAATCAGCGCCATAGGGTTGAGGCGTCGACTGGTGATACTGAAGTTCTTTTCCATCTCGTGCGTCCAACGACCAAGACATCCGCCAAGCCGCCATGCTGCCATGCTTGCGGAAAGGCTAGTGAAAGCATGGTGATAATATCAGACTGCATCCTGTCCATCATAAGCCATTTTCTTCTACTTTCTAAAGAAATAGATTAGTTTTAATTTTCTACTACCTTCTAAAGGAATAGATTAGTTTTTGTTTTAATTTTCTTCTTTTAATTCCTTTATTTCATTCGTAGCTTTATTGTCATGCTTGTAGATGTCCTTTATATAGAGGACATGCTACACGTTTGGGTGTAATGAGAGTGGTTTTTCCTCAATGGTTCTTCACTCTCCCTCCACGCAAGTGCGGGTACATTCATTATAAATTCACCCTTGAAATCCATAAAACATTAGAGTAATTAGTACACAAACGTGTAAACCAAACTGTTAGTAAGAGGCAGTGCTAAAAATTTATAAAATATTAAATAAAGTAAAACGGTTTCGTTGGTCTCAATTTCACTAATAATTCTTGAAAGTAGAATTCAGAAAACTGTGCCACTATGTGGCGCTTTATTATAGTTGCGAGCTCTCAAGTTCAAGTTTAAAAAAAATTTTTTATTTCAGAATGTACCTGAAATAAAACTGGTAGTATTATACTTAAGGTAGAATGGAAATCATCAATGACCCACTTTGGGGACCACATGGGTTAAGGCATCACGCTCACATTATACTGAACTACCAATGACAAGGATATCAGGGTTTGAGTCTCAGTCGAGTGTGATAAGGATGGTTTTTCCTAAATTATTGACAGGTGACCTGATGGTCTAGGGGTAAGGTGTTGGACTTTTGTGATGGGGGGCCGGGGTTCAATCCTCGGTTCCGGCATAGATTTAGCTGATGGCCAAACCCTTCGTTCACCTCTGACAAGACGTGTATTGATCACAACTGTGTGAAATTCAAGACCTCCACCGTGGTTCGGATTCTTTTTTAGACTGTACGTCCTAAATTTAATCTCACAATCACCCTACCACTACACGTTAGCGTAAGTGCGTATAGCCCGAACGGGTAGTAAGACGCTGTGCTAATAATAATAATAATCCTAAATTGTGTTACATTCTCCCTCCACGCAACTGTGGCTAGGTTTCCTTAAATTAAACCTTCTTCATCCCTAATTTATTAGCGTATGACCACGGCTGAAAGGGTAGTAAGACTTGGTTCTAAAAACGATAGCCAATACTGTATCAAGTTTGTTTATAGAGGTACTGAATATTATCCCTTCTATTTCATTGTTAGTAATTGCAATGTAATGCAATTTTGGTTATTCTGATCGTATAGCGACACCATCTGTTGTCGAGTGGTCAGAGTTCCTGGATATAGATCCAGAGGTCCCAGATTAGATCCCAGAAGCTTCAAGACAACAATTTTCAGGAATAAATTTTAAATGTCTAAAGACTCAATTTTGTTTAATAATTAGCAATTTGACCTTTTCTTACAATGGTTAAGCCACATCAAATTAGGAAGTTCAACATCCAGCTAAAAATTTTTGATAGTTCATCCTTATAAAATCCTTAGCTAACCAGCATATAGTGATCACAAACCAATAATGACAATAATTTAGAATAAAATAAAATAAATATTAAAAAAATATTAATTAATCAACAAACTGAATGCACCAATGAACACAATCCATAGGCAACTCAATCTTTACATAAGTACGATAATACAATATAAGTGAAACGAAATATTATACATTGTTACAGAAACCTGTTGAAATAAAGACCATATAAGTTCACCAACTATCATAAATGAAATAATATACTGCGTTACAGAAATGTATTGAATAATGAGCAACATGGTTTCCCAAAGAACATAATGGTTTACAGAACCACGTCGCAAAAATATTTTAATTTTAATTGTTATGTCGCTCCTATATAATTAACGCTAGCTATGTCTTAAATATTTAACTCTGTAATAACGACTATTTTGGATCCGTTTTAAGAAAATCTTTAATATTTTAATTTCTTAGTTTTTAGATATTTTTGTCTCTATGATATATGAAATCTAAATCTAAAATTAATTGTATTTTACTGAAGGTCAAAAAGAAATAACATCGATTTTATCAATATACTCTCTAATGATTTTGTTTAAATTTTGTACCCGGGAAGGCATATTGTACAATATTACCAACAGAATTGCTATCCTCATTTTCACATGAAAATGAGTTTTAGTGTACTTTAGATTAGCAGAAATGTCCTATTTTGATAATATCTCCAAATCTATTTCAAATACAAAACAGCTTATCACTCAAAAGTTGTAGCACAATTTAAATTTAATATCTTTTATTTGGAATATATTTTTATAAAATCAATGGTTTCTAAGATAATATATATTTGATGGAGCTCTTTGACAGTTGAAATCGATTTCTGTACACTTTGGTGAACGGTAATGTACTTTTCTCATTGATTAAGTAAAAGTATGTATTATTTCAGTTATTTTTTGTGGAGTGTTTGAACCCTCATTTTAGACGCAACCTATTAAAGAGGGTCCAAACTATATATATAAAAATAACAGAGCAATAGGAGTGAGCAGCTTGAGTAATAATAAACATCTGAGAACATCAAGAGACCCGCCTCGGTGGCGTAGTTGGCTAACGCGCTTGTCGTGTTGAGCTCGACTGCTGAGGACAGGGAGATCGAGGTTCGAATCTCGGTCGGGTGAACTGGGGGTGGTTTTACCTAAATGGTTTTCCACTCTCCCTCCACGCAAATGCGGGTTCACTTCCTCTAATTCCCAATCACAACATCACACCACGACCAACTAAATGACTCCACCCAAGAATCAAAGCTGCGAGCTCAAGACAAGCCAAAGAACTTAAGAAGAAAAAAGGTTACTCTACAACCCAGTGTCCATACGTTCAAATATCTTCGAGAAACTAGTGGAAGCCTCGAGTCAAACGTAGATACTTTAATTCGGTTTCGGCATTAATATTTATCTAAATGTAATTTCTTCAAAATTCTATTCTTTTTACGACAATACTATTTCGGGTTAGATTTCTAACATGATAAATCTTTGATCAAACTAAATGCAAAATATTTTAGTTATCTTTTTATTGTATTTTAAATAATTATCTAACATATTAGGATATAAGTTAGGATACTGAATTTCTGGATAGCGCTAGTGAAGCGATAGATGGACAAACGTTAGATCATTATTTTGGTTAAGTATTTATCTCCGTCCAGGCTAATGTTAGGTGTCATATTATATGTTGTTGATATTATCTTTATTTTAATTTATAGCGTAAATTGTTCTTATATTATAAGTTTGAAGTTTATGATTATTATTCCGGATAACTGTATTAAATTATTACGAGTTAACAAAACACAGTTAATTAACTAATTACGCTAATGGATTAGGAATTGGGAAGCAATTCCTAATCCATTAGCGTAATTAGTACTTAAAGCGTATAAACCGAACGGGTAGTAAGACGCGGTGCTAAATATTATTATTATTACATCAAGAGTACTAAAGGGCACGCGACTCAATACAGTTGCGGAAAAATCCCAGACGGTCAGCTTCAGGACATTTAAATAATATTCAGTGTTACCAAGAAAACAAAGTAATTAAATAATGATAGGTTATAAAACCTAAGGGTAAATTCTATAGCTAAAGTATTAAATAAAGTTGAGAAATCCATTAAATTGTTTATTTATATATGTATGAATTTAATAGATAAATACTCTTAGATATAATAAGCCTAAAAGCAATTATTAATATATAATAATTCTAAGACCATTGTAACCTAACAACAAATTTATTTAGAAGAGCCATTTATTTAATACTAACAATTCTTTATGTATATCACATGAAAACATCAAATAATTCTCTATTTCTCACTTGAAATTCTCATACATAATTACTCAAATGTTTCTCGAGATACTTTTTCTCTAAATATTTCTTACAGTGTTTTGTTAACTCGTAATAATTTAATGCAGTTATCCGGAATAATAATCATAAACTTCAAACTTATAGTATAAGAACAATTTACGCTATAAATTAAAATGGAGATAATATCAACAACATATAATATGACACCTAACATTAGCCTGGACGGAGATAAATACTTAACCAAAATAATGATCTAACGTTTGTCCATCTATCGCTTCACTAGCGCTATCCAGAAATTCAGTATCCTAACTTATATCCTAATATGTTAGTTAATTATTTAAAATGCAATAAAAAGATAACTAAAATATTTTGCATTTAGTTTGATCAAAGATTTATCATGTTAGAAATCTAACCCGAAATAGTATTGTCGTAAAAAGAATAGAATTTCGAAGAAATTAAATTTAGATAAATATTAATGCCGAAACCGAATTAAAGTATCTACGTTTGACTCGAGGCTTCCACTAGTTTCTCGAAGATATTTGAACGTATGGACACTGGGTTGTAGAGTAAACTTTTTTCTTCTTAAGTTCTTTGGCTTGTCTTGAGATCGCGGCTTTGATTCTTGGGAGGAGTCATTTAGTTGGTCGTGGTGTGATGTTGTGATCGGGTGTGTGGTCTCTCTCTCTCTCTGGTTAGTGTTCAGCGGAGCCAGTTGAAAGGGTTAAGTAGATATTTTGGCCGATTTGTTTTCTTTTCACTGCTAATGCTACATGTTTATGCAACAATGTATATTACTTTTAGTAAATGTTTCTATAGTAAGATAAAATAGAAAGTTTGTGTGGTTCACCGTATCATTTATTTATGTATAGCAATGAAAATATTTGAAAAAGTCCTCAATAGTGTTTGTTTCAGAATACAAGTTTGTTGATTCCAAAAGAACAAATATTTTCTTAACATAAAATAATGTATACAAAATAATTACATTATTATTAAACACTCTCAAGTCTACGCCTCAGTAGATAAGCGTCATTTTTACACGTAATATTAAAAAAAACTGATTTTAAAGTCATAAAACTTGAAACCTTAATATAATAAAATATATTGTTTATTAATTAACTTTTAAAAATACAATCCAAGTATTTTATTTATTAATATTTACAGAGATTAAGTGTTTTCGTGTGAAACAAGATTACCGGAATTTTTAATTTTTTGAAATTTTTCTTAAAGGTAGTATTTTTTTCGATCTAACACTATTCAAAACAAATTCTATTTTTCCTTATTTTAAAATATTATTAATGTTAGGAAAGATTATAAATGTCATTTAGGCGTCAAAACGGCCCAATATATTTGAATAGACAGAATGATTGATCGGAATTTGAAATCTCACAAAAACCACCATTTTATTTGCTTTAGGCTGTCAAAGAAACATATAAAATTTCCAGAGAAGTGTCTGAATTGTATTGGTATAATGGTTTAATATGTTTTGATACAATCAAATAAATGTATCCAACATAAATTGCCAACTTATAGTCTAGATTTTCATATATGCTTTCAAAGAATAGTACCTACGTTGATATATGTTCTCTAGAATATATTGCTTATTTTCATGTAAAATGCCAATTAAAATGGTAAATTAGCTTAAATTGGGATATCATGTTAGTGGGGAAATTTGATAAATTACCCTTTAAGAAATCAAATCAAATCTAGCACGTGAACTTTATGATTAGGTATAGGCTACAGGATTATATCAGCTCACAACTGGTTTATTGGTAACTGGGAGGTCGAGGCTCAAGGTTCGAACCAGATTGGTGCACTGGAAGATATTTTTTCATATGCGATTTATCAACTTGGTTTTACAATACCCTTCCACGCTAATGCAGGTGCATTTCCTTTAATTTGGGTACCAAAATCCTACCCCTCAGTACTGTAAAAACAATTGATATGCTCTGTGTTGAAAGTGCTAATTATTAACGGATTTTTAAAAGTAAATATGATCACCAGAGTACCCATAAAAGATATACTAGTCAGATGGGACTAAATCTGCAAGTTTATGGTCCCAAACTTATCGTGAGAACAAGTCCTTTTATCAGAAGTCAGTTACATAACAAACTGGTATAGTAAGAAAAGATTATTTTAGCACCACGTCTTACTACACGTTCGGGCTATATGCTCATGTAATAATTATGCTAATGGTTCTTAGAGATTAGGAAGTTTATATTTATAGAATGTTTACCCACATTTGCGAGAGGGAGAGTGGAAAACTATTTTGTGAAAAATACCCTCAGTACACCCAACCGAGATTCGAACCTAATCTCCCCGCAATCAGCAGTATAGTCTACCGCGAGAGTACATAGTGCGCTAGACCACTCAGCCACCGAAGCGGGTAAGTATGTTTCGGTCCTCACTTAGAATACCACTCATCTAACCAATGAACCTGCAGTGAAATCTATGCAATTTTTGATGAAGACTCACATGTGCCTAAGAGGGAAAGACGGTGTTATCTTAACATTCTTCCTAATTCTATCTGGAGACTCGAACATGACTTCACGGGAAGAGATTATTTTAAGGTACATGAAAGGGGTGGATATTGATACTCCCCCACAAACACTCCTACCCTTCCATGAACGTGGAAAGGTAAATACAGCAAACACCTTGTAATAGAATCTCATTTGAATAGAAATACCTAGCTGGAAACTTTAGAGGTGTAAGTAATCTTTGCTTCTTGTCTCACTACCCGTTTGGGCTGTACCTGTTTAACTACACGAGTTGGGTAGTATTAACCTTAAAGAGATATGATGTATTGAGGTGGACTGGATAGAGAGCTAGCTCAACAAATGGATAGGTGTGTAATGAGGTGGACTGGATAGAGCTAGCTCAATACATGGATAGGGTGTAATGAGGTGGAACTGGATAGACTAGCTCAATACATGGATAGGGTGTAATGAGATGGACGGATATAGCTAGCTCAATACATGGATAGGGTGTAATGAGATGGACTGGATAGAACTAGCTCAATACATGGATAGGGTGTAATGAGATGGACTGGATAGAACTAGCTCAATACATGGATAGGGTGTAATGATTGGACTGGATAGAACTAGCTCAAACATGGATAGTGTAATGAGCTGGACTGGATGTAACTAGCTCAATACATGGATAGGGTGTAATGAGAGGGACTGGATAGAGCTAGCTCAATACATGGATAGGGTGTAATGAGGTAGACTGGATAGAACTAGATCAAGTTAGATCAAGATAGGGTGTAATGAAATGGACTGGATAGAAGTAGCTCAATATAGTAATAGTGTGTTATGAGGTGGAGTGGATATATCGCTAGCGCAATACATGGATAGGGTGTATTGAGATGGAATGGATATAACTAGTTTAAGATATGAATAAGGTGTAATGATGGGGAGAGGATATAATTAGTAAAGATAGGTATAGGGTTGTAGTGAGGTGGAATGGATATTAGTAGTTCTAGATAGAGATAAGTTGTAGTGAGGTAATGAGGGAGAGTGGATACAACTAGCTCAAGATAGGGATAGGTGTTATAAGGAAAGGTAGAATTTAATGGAAAAGCGCTTAAGTTTTCTTGAGAGCAGGTGTGAAATCATTTAATAAGAAACACCCTCAATGCACTGGTCAGAGATATGAATCCCAACCTCCTCGTCCCTG
Source organism: Timema cristinae (assembly GCA_039000515.1). NCBI lineage: Eukaryota > Metazoa > Arthropoda > Insecta > Phasmatodea > Timematidae > Timema > Timema cristinae. The sequence continues at coordinate 48,378,162 of JBCFYV010011172.1, forward strand.
TGAAATCAGACTATATGAGCCTTACATCTATTCAGCGTGCCCACAGATGCAGGTCATTATAAATCTTTAATGATATTAATTAGAAATGCATTTGTTCAGAGAATTTAGTTAATTTAAAGTAATTGATAAGATTATTATCGATCTCTGGAGTATTGGGTTAAAGTGCTCCCCTCATGACCCCCATGTTCGTGGGTTCATACTCAACCAAAGTAGATAAATGTTTATTGAAAGATATAAATCCGTAGCACAACTTCCTTCGGAGGGGAATTAATGCCGTTGGTCCCATGTCTATTGTGGCTTAGAAAAGAAGCACGGAAGGTATGTAAAAATACCTTTCTGGGCAAAATCGGTAATCCTATAGTGTTCGCAATGTGGGGAATGCCAGGCCTCCCCCGTGGTTTGGATTCCTCGTTAAAATGTAGGTCCTCCCTTTCATTTCACAATCACCATAACATTACACATTAGCGTAAGTGCGTATAACTCGAACGGGTAGTAAGACGCGGTGATGAATAATAATAATAATAATAATAATAATAATATAATAATATATATAGTGTTCGTTCATAGAAATTCAGTGTGTGAAAGGCTACGGGTAACCTTCAAACTTTCTGAACTCCACTAGTATATGAGATTTCTACCAGATGGTGCAGGAGGCACTAACCAGATGAAGGACTGAATGCACGCCCAGCTCCGGATTGATAGAAATCACATCAAACCAACCGTCGGGTTGTTCACTTAAGAAGAATAGGATTACTACCCAAAATGTTTACCGAGTTGCCTAATACGTATGACTCGAATTGCACTTGGTCGCTGTTATCAGGTCAGGACTCGAATCTCAGCCTCGTGCTCTGAAGGGCGGTTTTCCATATATGCTTTTGCTGTAGGTTTATCAACCTCCTTCCAAGCTACTGTGAGTTTATTTCCTTTAAGCTCTTATACTCTTTCCTATCTCTTAGATTGAAGTCGTAATCACCTTTGTGTTAAACACAGAAATAAATATAAAAGCGCGACACCTTATATAAGTAGGTAGCGTGTCTTCTACTGAATTAAGGGTTCCGGGTTCGATTACTCTCATATCTGAAAAATGTATCATTGATGAAATGAGGGATTTTTCCTTTTACAGTGATGAATAAACAGTCAGGGGCTGGATGTTGTCTCTTTTCTGGATTTAAGTTAGTTTATATCCTTGTGCTGATATAATCAGTCGGTTCAAAAGGTGCATGTTAAATACCTCAAATAGATAAAAGTGAAAAAAAAAAAAATTTCAAATGAAAAAAAAAGAGGGCAGGCCTCATAATCTACTGCGTGTGAGAGCCAATTCTACTAATTTTTCTTCCAGTGTGTAGCTAAGCTTAAAATCTAATTTTCATACGAAAGGGTCTTTTAGAAAATACAAAAATATTTTTGTGACCGAAATTAAAAAAGGCCACTCTTTTATTAGGGTAGTTTTATAGTAATATAATAATAATAATAGGAATCCCTACAGTTTTCTGGGAAGGATAATTAATAATAATGGCCAGCCTCTTGGTCTAGTGGTCAGAGTTACTAGATACTAATATATAGGTCTTCGGTTCGATTACCAGTTGTATCATAAGTATTTTTTTCCAGTAGGATAATTGTTCCTATAATTGCCATGATCTAGTTAATTAGGGCTAAGCTAAGTTTAGAACGTCTACTACCACCACCTAATCAGCATCATCATTATTATCATCCCATCATCCCTTCTGGATGAAATAACCGCACATAAGTGATGCCCAAACCTAAGTAGACGGTTATTTATCCGCAACTGCCAGTAGAAGACCAGGAATGTCTAGTCACAAACTCTAATGACATACACTAACAAATTTAATTTTTTTAAATATTTTACTTTAATGCTGAAGTTAAGGCTACCACCTTCTCTTAAACTTAACAAAATATTTACAATTAAATCAGCAGCTAAACAAATTACACACATGAAAAAACCCCACACATAATGACAAATAAATCTTTAGCTAAAGATAATTTTATAGATACGGTAAAATCTTCAAAAGTGAACGTTGCAAATAACATGAACTGGCGTATGAACACGAGAATGTAAATGAAGAATCACTTTTAGTTGTGTTTAGTAGTTGCCTTCCTATTAAAGCATTATTGTAAACTAGGAAGGGTACTAGTTGCACGTCAGACCTAGGCCTGCACACTTTGCCTTGTGTTTAAGTAAGAAATGAATATAAGATTCTACATGGGCGTAGGAAGAATTTAAATTTAGGGAGAGGGGAGCAAAACATCATAATTTTATGACATAACGTTAAGATCAAGAAATAATAAATAAGAACCATGTTACTTTTTACAGGAATGGTGAAATTTTAATGGTTTTTAGGGTTTCATACCTCCCCTCCTTTCCCCCAGTTAATGTTAAAAAATTGAATGCTACTAGAAACTATTTGTAGTAGTTTTCCCCCCGAAAATTAGTTTTCACTAAAAGCTATCTGAAATAGCCTTCCAAAATTACATTTTTAAAATTGGATGCCCTTAGAAGCGATTTGAAATGGTCCTCCCTGATCCCTCAACCACCCCTCCCCGAAGAACTTCAGAACATGTAGAAAGTGCTATTTCCTTAATACATTTTTGAAAAACAAATGCCCTTAAAAGATAATTAAAGTGCCCGCACTCGTATTAAATGTATATATGTACAATATGCATAATATATCAATTTATTAGGTGTGGGCCTTACCTGGAAAAGTTTTGAAAATTGGATGCCGCTATAAGTAATTTAAAGTTTGATACAAGGCTATACTTAACTTCATATTAAACACTTTGGAATATTTAAGGGTGGAGGGAGGGTTGAACCCCCTAAAATACCCCTCCCTACCCCCTTGCGACTCCAAATAGAGTTTCAACAGACATAACTACTCCTCTGAAAGGCAAGAGCAAGGGAAAAAACAAACCTTTGGCCAAAAACACTTTTGAAATATCCTTAATTAAATGAGTATACTCTTTAGAAAAAGTCAGTGTATCGGCTATTATTCACATCAGCTATCCGATATGGATAACATAATGTAGAGAGTAATAGAACTGCGCCAGCATTTTCATTGATAGAGATGGAAAATCATGTTTTTAGTGTACCATTTTGTGGTGATATAAATCCAGCCTTCCACGTAAGCATGAAGCATACTAACTGACAAAGGATGCCTATCCCACCAAGGAAGTTAGATCGAGGGTCACCATGGCCAAGGAAGCATTCAACAAGAAGAGGTTACTGATGACCAGCAAGTTGAGCCTAGAACCAAGGAAGAAACTGATGAAATGCTACTTTGAAGCATCGTGTTGTATGGAGAAGAAACTTGGAGGCTAAGGAAGATTTAAAATAAATATTTTGAGAGCTTTGATATGTGATGTTGGGGAATACTTGAGAAGATGAGGTGGACAGACAGGGTGACAAAATGAAAGTCTTTAGAATAGAGGGTGAGAATAGAAACATTTTGGATGTAATTCTTTGGTCCAAACAAACTGGAACGGACACATCACTATGAGGAACTTTCTTTTCAATAACGTCATAGAAGGAAATGAAGGAAAGAGGAACTTAGGAAGAAGGAGTATTAAAATATTGGATGAACTGAGGTAGAGAAGAACATTCTAGGATTTGAAGGAAGAGGAAGAGCAAGAGCACATGGGGTATTGGCCTTTCTAAGTTCACCGACGAAAGAAATAGATCTTTCATAAGACAGACCACCTTATGATGATTAATAATAATAATAATAATAATATCGTACTATACTAACAATTTGTAGAGAATTTACAAAATAGCCACAGCAATGACTGCGTCTGGCATCAGCTCATAAACAATTTTACAATAATTGTAAAATTCTGTTGGCAACAATAATTGAAGAAATGTTTTATTCTATTAAACACCAATAAATTAAAACAAAGTTTAAAAAATACTTATTAACATTTCTATTAAAGACCCATTACACTGATTATATACGTTTTTTGTTTAAACACTGCAGCTTAAATTATAAATTATTTAAAATTACAATTGTCAATAACCAATTTCAAGCACTCAATAAACTTATTTACCAAGACAATTGTTTTTTTATTTTAACTGCATGGACAAAAAAAAGTTTAATTAAAACACAGATTTTTTGAATTTACAGATCCTCATTTATTTAAAATGAACTCACTGTGTATGCGGCATACATATTAATTTGGACGTTATGATTAAATCTACCGAAATATTCACATTTGTAGTTATAACTGCCAAACACGGCTTAGCGTATCCATACAAGGAAGTAGCTTTTAGAATTGTTAGACAAGCTTCAATTATTAATGTAATGGTTATATACCTGATTGCGATTCTTTAATACGACTTATAATTTGAAATATACCTAGTTTAAATATTACCATCAATAATTTAATATTTATTTACTTGCTGTA
>JBCFYV010011172.1:48382674-48395721 GCA_039000515.1 Timema cristinae
GCGTTCTCATTAGCGCGGGGTCTTTGTTATAAAAGGAACTTAAATATATGTACTGAGGTGTATTGAGAAGTTACCACTCTATCTCTTTAATACGAAAGTGTTTATTCTTGTCAAACCTAGTATGGAGCTATTTTATCGGTCTAAATTGACAATGAAGACTTGAATAGAAATTTTCTAAACAATTAAATTACAACCTACCTACCTTTAAGGCATCCCGGTACCACTGGCGCTATGATACCCATCTTCGGGAAGGGGGTCTACACCTTGAGACGTTACCAAAAAAATTTCCCTAAACTTCCACCGGCTCCCGTCCTTCCTCAGACGCATCGGTAATATAAATTATGTGTGGAAGGCAACATAGAACCGCCACACTCCTTGAACCACCCAAGCTCATGGGATTTCTACCAGATGGTGCAGGTGACACTAACCAGCTGAAGGGCTGAGTGCATTCTTGGTCCCAGGTGGGTAAAATCACATAAAACTAACCTTGGTTTGGTGACTTAAGAATAAAAATATATATTAGAGATGAGGATGGCAGAATTGACAGGTAATGTACCCACATTAAGTGGAGATAATAAAGTACATACATTCGAATCTGGACCATTCTGTCACCGGCAAACCAGCCTAGAAGATAGATGGACGTTTAGTCAGCGTGCCCGCCAGAAATAAAAGGAATTAATTTATTTGTTGTTTTAAATCAACTCTAGTTTATTACTTTTTAATCATTTTCATTTTGCCCGCTCAGGATATTATTTCTTATAATCGTTGTTTTAAATGCAGCTTCGCTATCCACAATTTCATGTTTATTTTAGTGATTAAAAAAATAATATGTGTTCAACATGAACATTTCTATAGGACGGATTGGTTTAGGTTTCATTTTTAGTAAATATATAATAACAAGCTTAACCCATTCTGGAGGCTGCATGGTCTAAGGTGTCACTCTAATAATAGACTAGAATCTATATTGTGCCAATGATAAGAGGACCGGGAGTTCCAATCTTGGTCAACTGTACTATGGGAGGTTTTTCCCAAAATGGTTTTACAATATAAATTTATGCAAACGCGATTACATTTCCACTACAATTCAACCTTTCTCACCCTTAACCATTAGCGCAATTAATAAATAGGCATATATCCCAAACGGATAGTAAGATACGGTGATAAAAATGTGTTTAATTCAATATTTTATTCAATTTGAAGTTTTAAACCAAGGGTTCCCAAACTTTTTAGACCAAAGGAGCCTTTCACGAGAAAAACTACATAATAGAGCCCTCATAAAAAAGTTAGCCTAATATTGTTAACATTCAATAAAGAAAATTAGATTCTTCAAGTAGTATTTTAGTGATTAATACTTGAATAAATATTCAAAGAAATAATACATTTCACATCTATATGCTTGTGCAAAAAGTTCCACTTGTAAAATGCAAAATTTAAATCAGTATATATTTAATCATTCGTTCTCTGGTGGGCTTGCTTTTGATCAACAGGTGCTTCAAAATTTGGAGTTATGGTTGTCACCTGTAAGATCAGATCAAATTCTATATTTAACCTGATTCTAAATATAGAATTTGTAGCCGTATACAATAAAAAACGTTTTGCTCACAGAGATATCTTGTTGCGAAATGCATCAAAAATTTAAAAGCTCTATTCCTTATTTCATGGTATTCCTTAGATATTTCAATCCAAAATTTGGTATTTTCTTCTCCTTGAAAATTTGTTTTTAAAGTAAAATCTGTTGAAATTTCTCTTGTTCATTCTCTTTTAAATACAATTCCGTTGACACTGGCAAATGCATTGTATTGTTGCTGTATCTACAAGCATTCAATTGCAATAGCGCCATCTACGAAGTATAAAAATAACGTAAAACATCACTTTTTCTTGCTGTGCATTCGTCAAGTGTATTTTTTATTCAGATTAGTAAAAAATGGCAATCCTAATTACTGATGATATTTTATAGTGTGAAAAACAAATAATAAATACTATAAAACTATCTCGTGAAGCCTGAGATAACTGTAGAGTTTGAAAAATGCTGTTTTAAATGAAGTCAAATAATAACAATGAGATTCTAAACAAGAGATGATATAGTTTATTTATTATATAAAATATCAAATGCTGTAAGCTTTTTACACGTTTTGAATGCATCAAAAAAATAACAATTAGTTTAACTTTAAATGTAGGCCCCACTAAATTTAGTAACAAACTAGTTTGAATGCCGTAGAAACTATATAGATTCCAAATATAATCTTGGTATATTACAATAAAGGTGTATTTCCAAGAAATGTTTAGTTAAAATCTTTAACAAATGAATTATCAGTTAGCTAATATAAAAGGCAGGGATTAGGAAGGTAGTTAAGAATTGGTGATTAACATTAACGGGGAGATAGAAGGAGAACACGTGGAAAACTACTTTACAGTGCACGTGTGGGAGATTCGAACCCAAACATTCCCCTCAATGGTAGGAATTATATATATCTTGGTCGAAACTTTAAATTAATGGCTGGAACATCTTTCCAAGGTAGGGGTGTATGAAACGCGAGAAAAGCTCAGTTTTTTTTTTTTTTTTTTTTTTTTGCAGTTTTAGTAGCAAAACATTTTTATTAGCCAAAATAAATAAATTATTGCTCCAGTAGAAACATATGGTATACTTTATCTCACTCGGTTATTTCAACAGTTCTTAAATATCTGTAAGTGTGTCCTGTAATTTAATAACAGATTTTCTCTTCATTTAAACATTTTACCATCTAATGCCGCTATGCTCATGACAGATATTCGACAATTTTAATAAATCCACGTGAAGAAAATTAAACTCTATGTTTCTACTAAAGTAATATTTGATTTTTTTTTGGCAAAAATTTTTTGCTATAAAAACTGCATGGACAATTGCCTTAATTCACATCCCAATATTTGTGGGGGCCTAAATTATGTTACAGATAAATAAGGTTCGTTCATTTTTTCTAAGTGATAAATATTCAGTCTCCAGTGTAGTAGTTTTGTTTGCTAATAAATAAGATCAAATAAGCTTAATGTCTCAGGCATTACAAATATGCTCCAAATAAATAAGTTTTATAATGTCATTTAGAAAACTCTTGTCCCTGAAATTGCCTATTTTTCATTGCTGGTTGGATATTAGAATAAGCATTCTTTTCAATAAACTTTGTTATAAAAGTTGGAAATTTACTTTTTATGTTATTTACAAAATTAACTAAGAAAAAGAAACAACCTTTAAAAAAAGTTATTATAGCGTTATTTTTACTTTTTAATGTAGACTATACTAATCTTTTCTTAATGATTTATTGTTAGAGAGTAGAAAAAGTCCCTGAAAACGTTTAACATAATTGTGTCAAGCCTTTGTCGTCAACTTTATTTTTGTTCTTTCTTGATATGAGTATCGTCAAATTGTTTTCTCGGGCGAGGGCGTTTTTGTGCCTATTTAATATCCTCCGCCGGTGTTCACGGGAACTAAAGTGGCACGCTTGAATTAGACGATACTTAAGATGACGAAGAGGTCAAAATTCGAATCTTTCTCGGGTCCACGTGTATTTTACGGTAGTTTCCTTGGCCTCTTTCCAAACAAATGTGGGTACACTTCATTTAAAAGCTCCCTAAATAATTCTATCTTTATATTAATACATTAATAAAATTGGTGTTAAATATAATGATAAAATTTACCCGGTTGATATTCGAACCAAGTCAAATCTTTAGTCAGATCCAGGATTGTAAGCCACTGTACCAGCCTTTCAGATGTCTTCTAAGTACAGTAGCCCCATGGCTTCTTTGGTGCTGACTGACAGCTCACAGCTGACGGCTTTGAAAAGTTACCAGACCAAATTATGTATCCCTACGCCGAACCATATGATCTGAAAAAACATGTGTTTAGAAGCTGTCACTTCTGACAGTCAACATTTAGGTATATACCTAAATGTTGACAGTCATAAGTCAGCTGTGAGCTGTCAGTCAGCACCAAAGAAGCCATGGGGCTACTGTAGGTAGCCTACTTATTTTTTTGTCACCGCGTCTTACTCCTCATTCGAGCTGTACGCATATGTACTAATATACAACAATGTATCAGGGATTAGTAAGGTTGAATTTAGAGGGAGTGTACCTAAATTTTCTTGGAGAGAAATCGGAAAAAAAATTAGAAAAAACACGATCAGCAAACCCAACCAGGATTTGAACCCCAATTTCCCCGTCAAGTACTATAATTATTTGAAGATAATCATCTCACAATGCTGTATTTTTTTTATGGATATGGTAGCTCTGAAGCATCAAAACCAATGAAATAACCCTTTATAAAAGAACTTCACGATATGAGTATGAAAGAGAGATAAAACAACCGAGCGGCCGCCGCCGTTAGGGATGATAATGTAGACCTTTGCGGATATAGGGTGTCGTGTGGTCAGCACGAGCCCTCAGGCCGTTAATATCAGTTTTCTAATCCGCAGCTGCTACTTCTTTATTGAAGTAGCTCCTCATTTGTCCTCATGAAGTTGAGTTTGACCCCATTCAAGACCCACTACTTCACAGATAAATTATGGAAATGCCGAGTATCGAACTCGGGATCTCTGAATATGTAGCCAGGCACTATGAACCCTCGACCACAAAGGTGGTCAAAACAACCCTCTATTCATCTTTTTAATAATTTCTGTCGTGACCCCACTAAAAATTTGACTATTTGCTCTAGGATGGCAGGATATATGCTTATAACAATATAATTTGATCTCAGAGCAGTGACCTTTCACCTGGAACGTTGTTGAAAACGAGTAAATTCCACTCTTTTTACATTAAAAAAATGTAATTACTAAGAAACAAATATTTTTTATTCAAAAGGGACATGTCGATATCTTACACCTCGGTTTAGATGTGAACCTTATTTTTGAATTTCAATCCACATCTAAAAATTCATTATTTGTTTGCGTCTGCCACGCATCTCGTTGCTTCGGTAAGTGGCCTCCTTGGGATATAAAATAAATTAGATTAAACTTTGCTAGAGATTCCTATTTGTGATAGCCAACCAATTTGCAACAAAAAAAGACACTAGAAACTGCTCATTGACACCACGGTCAACTTTTTTTTAATAACCAGTATTATCTCTAAGAAGTGGAGACTTGGAACTAAGGCCAAACAAAGTTTATAAAATGTTTGAGTGAGAATTTTTTTTTTCTTAGAGGAGCTGATAAGTTAATTTTTCTCCGGGAACTTTCCAGCGTTGGAAAAAGGGGAAATATTTCAAAGGACAGTTTTTTATCGGCAAGAGTTTGTAAGTCTAATTAAATTTTGATTTTAAATATTTGGGATACCTGTAAAAATTATCTGGGATATTTTAAAATGTAGACTAGAGGGGTAGATTGCATTGGGGGAGTAGATATGAGAGCTAACGGGAGGGGAAATTGAATTAAATCACAAGTGAGGTCCATAGAAACCAATTAATTCTCAACTCAAACTTGAAACCGTGAGTTGGCAAGTCAAAGTATATTACCAACTTAGAGGGGAAAGAGTAATAGGGATAAATACTTGGAAACTTAGAAACAGTGGCTAGCAGGAAACTTAAATTGGAAACTGAGACTTACATTTTCCACGGCTTTGTTTTCCAACCTTTTGCTCACGCTGTTGGAGCTCAATGATAAAACATTCGTGTTTGTGATGCAAAAATATTTATTTAGTTGTAAATTTTTTTTAAAGCTATAGTTATCAAAATAAATCAATTTTAGACAGAGTGGAATCGCGATAGGTGAGTGGGTTCAAAACATACAAAATATATGTTTTGTTCTTTATATTGATGAAATGTTATGTTATATTTATGATTTTTTCCTGCATTGATGTAATTTGTCAATAGTGATATTTACAAACCTATTATTTTTGACGGGAGACCTCTTTCCCTCCTTGTTCTTATCATTATCACAATCTTAACATTACACTTTGGATTTAAAAATGAAATATATACTATAATTTATTTTTGAAATAATGTTAATATTTACTTCCACTCGACATCACGGAGAGAAAGTATTGTGATCGTCAGAAAAATTGAACTCGAGATTTTGGTAAGTGTTGGCGTTTCATGACCCCCTGAAACAAAAAAAAAAGTAGTTTCACAATGCTGTCTCTCTGTACTTCGGTCTAGAGCTGAAAACATTTTACCGATTAGTCTAAAACGTGGTATATGGGGTCTTCATAAGGTCCCCTGAGGGGTTTTTGGAATTAGATGTATAGCCTTAAAATTAAGGATAGTTTACTGAAGGCTATAAAGAGAAAAAAGACTCGATTTTCTCCAAATTTTCTCTAAAGGTTTTGATTAATTTATATATATATATATATATATAGACATTGTTTATCATAATAAACACGATGGTGGTTCTCATTTTCTCATGAAAATTACTTTGAGGGTACTTTACATTAGGGAAATTTTCTTAATTTCTCATAAACTATTTGAGATACGAAACAATTATCATTGTAAAATTGTAGTACTATTAAAGATAAAAAATCCTTTATTTGTAATATATTTTTATAAAATAAATAATTTCTGAGTTATAAGCAAATATATATACTTTTTAATTCAGGTATTTGAAAATAAATTAATTTTTTAAGGTCTTTGGTGGACAAAGATGTTTCTCTTTTCTCAATTTTTCTGTAACAGTGTTCCTGGTTTCTAATGCCATATAGTAAGTAACGTTGTATATTATTTCATTTGTGATCTTTGATGAAGTGTTTCTACAACAATATATATATATCTATTATTTCATTTGTGATCTTTGATGAAGTGTTTCTACAACAATATATTATTATTTCATTTGTGATCTTTGATGAAGTGTTTCTACAACAATATATATATCTATTATTTCGTTTCACAAATCTTACGAGTTTTTAGTAAATGTATATTCTAAGATAAAAGTGGGAAAAGTCTGTGTGGTGCACTGTACCATTTAATTTCCTTGGTGATCAAGCTAGGCAGAAAACAAAATAATATTATATTCAAAATTGCATTATATTGAAAGAGAATACACTTTATTCATGTGGTTTAAGAAGTCAGCCTTGCAATATATACGGGTCATTGAAAAAAGTGTCCGAGATTTCATAATAAAATATCTATGAAAATAATTGAACAAAGTTGGGTTTTGATTGGTTAAAATGTGCACTTATACAAGTTTTGTTTCCCACCTTAATATGTTTGAAAATGAGCACTCTTTATGACTCTACGTACATCTAATCCGTAGTCCATTTTCTTTCCAAAAGAAACGTTTCACACGGGACAGCAGTTAGTGCGGCGGTGATCCTCTATTAAAGTTGATTCAAATCACTAACATTTTATGTGTAAGCAATGTTTATTACATAGTTCCACATAAAAAAAGTCCAATGGTGTTAGGTCAGTACTTGTTTTGGAGGCCAAAAGACAGGGCCACTTCTTTCAATCCATTTGTTTGTAAACCTCTCATGAGGGTATGGTGCACGTTATTATTATAATGAGGTGTTGCAGTATTAGCTGTAAAATTACAGAGATTGATTCTTTAAATGTAAGAGGTGTTAATCCATCACTGCAGTTGATTTACGACTTCTTTGGTGCTGACTGGAAGCTATGAAAAGTTGCCAGACCAAATTATGTATCCCTACGCCAAACCATTTGTTTAGCAGCTGTCACTTTTGACTGTTCAAATTTAGGTCTATACAAGAAATATATGACAGTTTTATTTATTTTTTTGTTTTTATTTATAGTTGACCTCAATATGTTGATGTTAGGCCTAATATTAATTTATTTTCTTACAATATTTAAAATGTTAGCATTTAATACCATATTAGTGTATATTCCTACTAACACTAAATTATTTTTACTAATCAAATATTGTTTTAATTTTTAAATAATCATTTGTTAGTAGTATTATTAACATTATAAATGTGAAAAATCTGAACGGGTAGTATTACACAGAGGAAAAAACCACTTTCATAAACCTTTTTAACACTATCGTTAAAAAAAAGTCATATTTGTTATCCACATCATATCCGTAGGGACTACTGACCAATAAAAAGCTATATATTTTTTAAAATCTAGTTTAGATTCACTACTCTTAAACAGTTTTAACTAAGTCTCTTAAAAAACTACAATATCAATAATTTATAACTTGAAGTCTTAGCCTGGTATTTGTGTAATCAACACTGGAGAAAAACACGCTAATATTTTTTATCACGCTTCACAGATTTTTTGGAAAATATAATTCTAAAACTTGAGGTTTAGCTTAGAGGACAACACAACACAATCTTAGGGTTAAAAAATATATTTTATAATATTAATACACAGACTTGAATTTTCGAATAATGTATGTTAATCACTGAGAAACACTCGCTAGTTTTTTTTATCACAAGCCTCAATATAATATTTAATAGATAATTATTTATTAAAGATAAAAGAATATATATTTTACAAGGATAGCACGCTCACACACATAACTAATATTCACACAAGAACACTTGGATTACTAAGTAGTCGAATTAATATTCAAAAAAACACTGTATTATTAAAATGTGTAATAAAAGTATTAACAGTAACATAGACACACCTAAATACTCAACTATAAAATATTTTGTTCGCTTCAACTTGTGGACACACGCACGTGGTTTTATTAATTATGTTTTATATGATAATTCCATGTTATAATGTATATTTAAAATTGTTAGATTTTGGTTATGAGAATAACCGTTTGGTTGTTGGTATAGTTTTGAAGTTTGCGTTTGCTGTTTAATTCAAATTAATTATTAAAAGCAAAAGCTCGTTAAAAGGGCCTTAGTGCAAAAAACAAATATGGCTACTGAATAGAAGTTATGCTGCCAGTTGGTGACGTAGGCAACCTTGTTGCCAAGTTATAGGCGAATGGTATTACTCGCGTTTACAAAAATTAAACTTTATATTATTTCACAAACATTTGTATGTCTTTTCCTCTTTATTATCATAAACAATTTATTTATGTTAAAGATATGCGATACTAGCTATAAAAATATATATAACTTAATATAATACAATTAAATGTATAATATCAGCTCTATTTAAACTGTGATTGCCACAAGAGTTAAAAGAAAAACTAGAATGGATTTATTAAACTATTTTTTCTTAAGTTTGATATGTAAAATACAATTCTACTATAATCCTTAGGGAAGTATTGTTAAAAGTGATTGATAATATTTTTAGTGATAATAATAGTAATACTTAAAAATAATTATTATTTCCAAATGTGTTGACAAAAGTGACTTTCAGACAATGATACACTACTGATAGCATCTGATAGCTGTCAGGTAAAACCAAAGAAGTGGTAAATCTACTGTAGATAACGTATATTGCATTACATTCACATTATATCGTTATGGATTAACATCTCATCCCATTTACGAGACCTGAAGACGATGTTTGTATATTGAAACTAGCCGTCAACGTAATTGGCTGACTGTAGTCAACCTATAAAACTAAGGAGATGGGCATAACCAACAGATAAGAAACATTTATTTTAGACTGAAACTTTACTTACTTATCATTTTGTAAAATTACGCAGAACTTAATTTATTCTGTAAATTTAAATTTACTTTTTATCTTCTCGTAGAGCCCCTACTTCTAATTTGTTATAAATGCAAAAACAAATTAAAAACACAGTAATTTGTTAATACAATTTTTCTTTAATTTCAATACATAAATTCCATTCAATCTAAATATATTAATCATTTTAACTTTATTATTTACTTCATACTCTTATATTTTTACATTTCAATTATATTCTCACCCGCCTCGGTGGTGTAGTTGGCTAACGCGCTAGTCGTGTTGAGCTCGACTGCTGAGGACAGGGAGATCGAGGTTCGAATCTCGGTCGGGTGAACTGGGGGTGGTTTTTCCTAAATGGCTTTCCACTCTCCCTCCACGCAAATGCGAGTTCACTTCCTCTAATTCAACCTTCTCAATTCCTAATCCATCAGTATAATTAGTACTTAAAGTGTATAACCCGAATGGATAGTAAGACGCGGTGCTAAATAATAATAATGATAATAATAATTTTATTCTCATTACTACCTCAAAGTTTCTGTTAAATTTACTTTTTAACATCTCATTGTATTTTACCTAATCGAATTACACTCAACATTGTGTCTACTATAAGACTTTGACTGTCAGATTATTTTACACAAAGTGTGTTTTATCAATTTTATTTACTTACTATTTGTTGTGGGACATTTTTGCAAAAAACAATTTGAATTAATTTATTCTAAATTCAAATTTCTCTTAACTTATCTACTCCTTACTACCATTATGAACATAACCAAAAAAATGTATATCAGAATCCAAATGTATTTTCCAAAACAAATATTCAGTTCCCTCCAGGTTTGAAAAATAGAACCTGTATAAATGTGATTTTTTTTTTGCACATTTTTTATTTAATCAAATGTTTATCTTATGTCTCCAAATATTGAATACGTATGGAGAAAGAAAAACTAACGGTAATTTACCACCTATGGCAACAAACCCAAAATATAAGTATACTCAATTGTATTCGATCAACTTCAACTATTTATCAATAGAGAACATGGGGAGGAGGTTGAAATTTAAGGATTAAGGTTAAACAAATAATATATAACGAGTCGCCGCCAGGTGAAAAATAACTGAAGACAAGTTTCTCCTTTATCCAATTCAGAGGATTTGTAGTAAAGCTCATTATAGGTACAGACATTTTGTAGTTTTATGCAAATCTACAGCTCAAGACTTTTTATTATAGAAACCTCACCACCTAAATTACATCGGTAATTCTGTCTTAATAGCGTCCATAGTTTATCCGACTAATGTAAAGTATATAAATAAGTATAATTAGAATATATATATTGCATCTTTGCTATTGAAAATATGTAAATTCTGCTTTGATAATCCTCAAAGTATAAAAAAGTTTTTTTCTAAGTTGGGCATAACTAGAAATTGCTATACAAACACTGTCGTTTTCTTTAATTCTGGTCTTTTATTTTAAATATATTTTTAATTTTTAGGCGCAGCCTTAGTGTAAAAGCTTTTTTTTTATGATAATTGGATGGGTAAAGCTCCGATAATCACCGTCAAAAGAAAATGTGTCAAGACTAAAATGTATAGTTTAAACGCCGTTTGGGATTCAAACCTTGGCCTATTGAGTCAAATTACGCTACACTATCTGAGTGGAAAAATTGTCGTGCTTACCGAATTGATTAACATAATTGGAATGTTTTAAAACCGGAATCATTAAAGGACTTTTTTAAGGCCCCAACTTAGTCAATGTCCAGTTTAGGGGAAACAGTGGTCCGTGCATTATAATATAAAGAATCCTTTATATGTTCCTTTCAACAAGAGGATGAAATAATCCTGACAACGTAGCTTATGAACCGGATTCCGGTGGTTTTGTTTTTGGACCGAACCGGAAACGGGGACATTATAGAATGGCCTTGGAGAGAACCCAAACATAGCCAGAGGTTGCCTTGAGGAGCACGCTTAGGCCGGTGGCTTGGGATCGAGGTTTGGCAGGGTGCCCATATTCCCTGGAGGGATGGTGGGAGAGTACATTTTATGTTAGTATTAAATAAACACAATGGATAGCGTTGTTTTACCCTATCAGTAGGTGGGAGTTAATAACCACAAATCTTAGTTTTAAAAGTTTACTCTTCCAATAAACGAGGAACCCGTGGGGCCATACAGCGAGTAAGACAAGGGGAACAGCTCTTGTACGCGTCACCGAGTCCTCGCTCCTGGTTATTCACACTATACAGTGTGGCTGCTATATGATGGTAGATACAGTGTGGCTGCCATATGATAGTAATTATAGTGTAACTGTCAGATGTGGTAGATATAGTGTGACTGTTATATGATGATAGGTATCTGAAACTAAAAGAAATTAAATATCACAGGCTGGTTTCGATAGGAAGGAATATTTTTGACAGCTTTTATAGAAGTCACTAAAACAATTTCCATATATTTTACGTTAAGTAATTTGATCTGAAACAGTCTCTTTTAATTGATGATAACAATACATATAATAATAATAATAATAATAATAATAATAATAATAATAATAATGTCAAATCTTATCAAAGTTGACTGATAAATTATATATTTGTATTTTCTAAACGCTCCTGTCTAGGCTGTCCTAGAATTTATTGACAACTTTTTCCCTTGATTTAAAAAGTTTTTCACTTATTGCCACTTTTTTTTTTTTTAGCATCGCGTTTTACTATCTGTTCGGGTTAAACGCTTATGTACTAATTGTTCTAGTGGTTTTAGGGATGAATAAGGTACATTTAGATGAAGTGTACCCTTAATTGCGTGGCGGGAGAGGGAAAAATAATTTTGGAAAATCCCCTTTCAGTACACCCGACTGAGATTTGAACCTCAATATCTTCCATCATCAGCAGTATAGACAAATGCAAAAGTAGTGCCTTAGACCACGTGGCCACTAAAGTTGGTTATTGCCAATATTCTCACGATAAGTATTCAATAAGTGTTGATATTACCATGGGAAGAAAACTAAACTCTATGTTTCTACTGGAGAAGTATTTTATTAATTTTGGCCAAAAAAAGATTTGCCATAAAAAAATGCAGAAACACTCTCACATTATTTATATTATTTATTTATTTAGCATTACATCTTATTAACCATTCAGGTTAAACGCTTATGCACTTATTACGCTAATGGGTTAGGAATTGGGAAAGTTAAATTTAGGGGAATTGAACCCGTAGTTGCGTGGAGGGAGAGTGGAAAACCATTTAGAGAAACCGTTCACCCGACCGAGATTCGAACCTCAATCTCTCCGTCCTTGGCAACCGAGCTCAGCACTAAGCTAGCGCGTTAGATAACTACGCCACCGAGGTAGGTCTGATTATAAATAAAGAAATAATTTACAAAATAATAAGACTAGGGATGGATTTGAGAAAATATCGAATTCGAAACTTTATATTTCTTTTACAAATTTTGAATTGGAATTGGTTTTAGAGTTCTGATTATTCTTGTTGGTGGTTCATCTCCAACAAATTATTTTAAAAGATTTACACAAACAGACCTCAGACCATTAATTTGA
>JBCFYV010011172.1:48395821-48456445 GCA_039000515.1 Timema cristinae
TATAGATAAATGATGTTGAATGATTTCGCTCCCCTGAACTAAGTTACTTAGATTGTGTAGCGTCGCCCTGTCATAAATGAGGTTGGGCAAGTAAGAGTGGGGCGTGAAAGAGATTTGAGGGATTTCATATGCAATATCATGTAGGATTTGTGTTTGTTTAATAATTTTACTACATAACATGTAGAGAGAGAAATTTTGGTAGGAATACACTTTTAAAAAGTAAGAGTATATTGAGGTATATTTTGTTTGCGTCCAAAATTGAAAAGAATTTTTATTTAATATTAATGTTATTTCATAGATATGTGAATCTATTTATCAATATAACAGTTGAATACAAATTACTTGACTTATGAATAACGTGAAATTAGATCCTAGTACTTTTCTATCGGTCAGATAAGGTACTTCCTAGGCAATCAACCCATATCTAACTTACAATCCACTCGGACTTTTACCAGTTTATATTAATTTAAGGACACAGGACAATTAATGTTGGTAAACCTAAACGTATTATGTTTGTAAGAGGACCGTCAAACAGAGGGGTAAGAGCAGAGGAGATCGAATTTTCAATATTTAAACCATGACATTCTATAATTTTGTAGTATCCTAGTTAAGTTTGTCAACAGCTAAGAAGTGTAAAATTTTTTGCTGTACTTTGATTGCACTATAGGTACAAAATATAATAATAGTCATAGTGGGTAATAAGTCAAGATACGAAAGCTAGCTATCAAAAAATGGCGTGTACACCCCGTTTTAACCTGAAAGGGTAGCATTTTAACCTTGACAGAGTTACAGTATGACTATCGTTAATAAGCTAAACCATAGTTCTGAACCATGCAAGGTAAGGCGTGATAGCTCCACAGAGTAAACAAAGGTAACTTCATCTGCTTGTGGGAAACAAATTTGGGCTTTTAAATAATAGTATTAAGGTAAACTATTGATAGGTTTGCTAGTAATAACTGATCAAGATATTGGGTATAATTAAAAAAGCAAATTTTTTTACTTGGTCTTACTAAGTTATGCAAATAATAAAATCATTGCACAAAATGGTATCTGGAATAAGTTTAGTGTTGTGTACCATGTGCCTTATATACTCCTGGGTCTATGTTTTTGCACATTAAATACTCTCATCCAAATACTTTTATTAGAATTAAAAAACACGTAATAAAAGAGACTATAAAAGTTTTATTAAACATACGTGGACAGTGGATACTTAAAACTTAAACTTGAGTTAAAACTTATTCTATAACACTCGAAACTTCTTGACACATTCTCTTAGAAGTACATTTAATATGTTTTTAAACATTAATTAAAGTTATTTTGCAATTTTGGGAAGGCAAATACAGAGTGGTTTGGAAACTCAAGCCCGAACTGCAATTATAGCTTGTAAAACCTAAAAAAACACACAAACCTATACCACTTACATCCATTCAAAATGTGGAAAACCATGTCAAATGTATTCAAGTCGGCGTAAGCGTAGAGAATGCAAATTTGTCAAGCTTCAATTACATCATCGATGCATCAGTAGCTAGGCGCGCGGCACTGCACCTGTAATATAAAGCAAGTCACTTTCTGTGATGTAGGACCGTTAATGACGAACCACAGAACTATATGCATTTATATAAATAGAACTGTGAGATGTTTACTATACCTTATGTTTTTTTCTCTACCGGTGTTACAAGAAGTCTAGGTGTGCAGTGCGATCGCTAGCTCCTGAGCACCTGTTGCACACGCATGATTCAACAACTTAAAGCTTTTCCGACGCATTATGCCGAAACTTTGAACACAATATTAATGGTAATCAGCACGTTTTCCAGATGTAATTTCTAAAGGGATTTCATGTTACTTTTGGTTCAAACAAACTATATGTGCAGTATGGTCTATGAGTTTCCAAACACCCAGGATACCCGATTGGCTTTCTTTGGGTGCGGAATTGCCCTAATTTAATATATATAAGGTAGATTAATTATATCAGATTCGGTGGGTCAGGCCAACTAAGCGTCAACTCTCACAATAAACTATGACAGCGATGACTGGTTGATTGGACATGAATCCAATTTGGAGTACTGATATATTTTTTTCTAAAGTGGTATTTCCCCAAATATCCACCACGCAAATGCGGGTAAATTTCCTGTCAATTCACCTTTATTATCAATAATCACAAATTAGCAAAATATGTTTATTATCCGTTCGTGTAGCAGACTACAATTTTTTATTCTTATTAATTATGTTATTTTAAACCATAACTTCATTTAAACATATTTATTAATATTGTTTTTAAATTTGGTCCCTATGCAAATCTAGAGTTTGTAACTCTATTTTAAATACTTACTATATTTGACGAATTTGTTGTAATGTGTAAAAAAAATGTATTTTCTGTGTCAACATAGCCCTTAAGGCCCCAACAAATAATGACCCTAGAGATACCTTACTCAGACCTTTGTAGTTTATTAGCTGGAAGGTACCTATTAGCAAATCCGAACTTCCGCGGAAATTAGTAAATGCAGAAGCTTTTCTCTGAGCTTGAATAGTTGGCTGAATGACCGCCTGTATAGAGCCGCGCCACGACGCCTCGCCACCCGGTGCCCGAGATGTTACTCAATGTGCGCGCCGTACCTACAAAAAAGAATTCCGACGCAGCCGATCTGGTGCCCTGGAAAATCAACTTAACTGCGTTGACAATAAAGAAAACATTTCGGAGAAATTAACCAGATAGGCGATATTGAAAAATAATATATTTACATTTCACTTTAATTTGTAATTGGCCTACTTAAAATAATTACATTCAGTGGAATTAAATGTTCTAATTAAGATTAAAAAACAATTTCAAGTACACCGGACGAGCACTTACTTTTCAAATGTTGAATGCGATGTTTTAATTCTGGTAACTATTATTCCCTTCTAATTTCGGTTTAAATTCATATTTACATATTTTTAATAGGCTTCCATGAGTGTAACTTTTGTTGTTTAAATAAAACAAACGGCATACTATTTTTTTAAATAAAACTTACCAATATTAAAATAGTTTCAGACCCTAAACTATACAGGGCATTCACATTTACTATAACTACGCAATTTGTTTCATGCATTTTTTATAACAAACACAACACCCAGTATCCAGACCCTAAACACAGTCACAGTGAAGGTTGAGGGTCAATTTTCCAACATTATCATATTTTCGCCATAACGGGATCAGACTCGTAACCCTAACTTCATTAGACCCACACGCGTTTTGAATTAAAATTACGTGGGGGTAGGAATTTTATTGTATTCTTTTAAAATAAATACAACTATTAAATATTTGTTAGAATAATGACACGTTGGAAAAATATATATAAATATATATAATCTATATATTATAACGTATATATAACTATAGATATAAATATATATAAATATATATATAATATATATAAAATATATATATAAATATAAGTATAAATATATATAAATATATAATAAATTATATAAATATATATATAAATATAATATAAGAATATATATAAATAACAAATAACATACATATATATAAATAAATAAAGCCTATTCGTGTCTGGGCAACATATATTCGTATTCTAATTTGTGAGAACAGACGGTACATAAGTACAAATGCCCAGGGGACGTCCGGAATGTAACTAATTGTACATTATTTTTGTAAAGGTCTTTCCATGTTCCGATGAGATGAAATGAGGTGATGGTGATAGTACTTATAAGGGTGTGGAACTAGTAGAACGCGCTTAGCCGTAAATTAAACCTAACAAACCAGACCCTGGTGTCCGTTTGGGATAGCTCCCTTTTCAGGAAAAATACCCAAGTACCAGCAGGAAATCGATCCCGTGATGTCCTAGTTTGGTAGCCAGGAGCGCTGACTATTTATACCATGGGCCCGGTTGGAAAGTAAATCAAAGCATGGGAATCTTGAACGATTGTATTCCCGTGTCAATGAAATAATGTTTCGAGGCCTACGAAAAAACAAAACCGAATAGAGTATTAAATTAGAATCTAATATCAATTTTTAAATTTACCTGAGAGACCTATTACAGTTTATTTTTGCTTTAAAACATATTAATTTGTATTTTAAAAAATGTCGCAATTTTCACCTGTAACTCTCAAAAAGCACATGGAATAATAAAATGAACATTATTACGAAAAATATTTTTTTCACGCTTACAGGATCTTGGTAATGTAAAGCTTTACTTTTCTCGGCTTTGATATAAAAGTTGAAGAGCTTCTTACATCAAAGCTAAAAAGTTGTTTTCCTTGTACCAAAGAACTTTATACTGAAATAACCCTTAACACACTTTTATATACACGGTGAAGGTAGACAAAACAAAAGTTTCTTATTTAAAATAATGCGTCAAAACTAAAACTTACACCTTTACGACGTATGTTATATTTAATTTTTAATCTAAAACACCCTTCGAGAAAAACAATATTTTGAATTACCAGACAAATTTGGAATATACAAGTGGGGGTTCTGCGTGAAAACTTTAGGACTCCACATATATTTTTGTTAAACAATGTTAGGCCCATAACTAATTTAATCAACATTTATTGTTTTAAAATATTTTTATAAAATAAAATATGCATTAAATGCAACAACAAGTATAATTAATCATAATTTTTTACGAAGACTAAGTTCAAAGAAACAATGTTAGCAAAGAAAAAAAGTTGACGGGGAATTTAAATTATAGGAGAATAAATTAATTTGGGATAGAGCACCAAACAACCTTTGAACAACATAAAACAAAGCCACCATTAGCT
The DNA here is from genome assembly GCA_039000515.1 of Timema cristinae. Taxonomy (NCBI): domain Eukaryota; kingdom Metazoa; phylum Arthropoda; class Insecta; order Phasmatodea; family Timematidae; genus Timema; species Timema cristinae. Next base: position 48,400,583 of record JBCFYV010011172.1, read on the forward strand.
TTTTTACTGTGTATTTAGAATGTACATTTTTCCTCCTACCACAGATTTAATATTTTTTCCATTAATTTCCCTTAACAACATAGCTGAAGGTGACGTTATTAAAAATGTAGGGAAGAGAAGTATATTTGATATGTTTACCCACCTATAAAATAAAAAGAAGAAGGAAAAATATGTTAGTAAAATTAACCATCAATTTCATCCGAACGTGATTCAAACCTCGGTCACCCTGTTACCAGGTATCAAGTCAAGAGATCCTACCATTAGGTAGCCGCGATAATCAAAAGCGTCACTTCTGCATTAAACTAAACCTCCCGATGACGGGATATCTAGGTTTTCTAATACGTAGGGTGTACTAAGTATTTTATCAAACTGTTTTTACCACTTTGGCCTCCATCAAATGCCGGGTACACTTTCATTTAAATCAAACTTTACTCATCCATATCAAATTAGCAAATTAAGTATAAACATTATGCGTATAACCCGAACAGTCTATTAAAATAATATTGAGAGATCTAGCATCTTGCACCGTGTGTCCACTGGTATATGGTCACAGATAATGTCACTGCTCAACACATAAACTAGCTTTAACCAGTATAATACACCTATTAATATAATAGACACAGTGCTTTAGTCTAGATATTTTCTATTTGTATACAGGTTGTAAGCCGTATAAAATAGGAAAATATATTCGTTAGCACCACCTAGAACAACTATAGCTCTATTAGAATTTTATTTTGTTGATCCCTCTAAAACAACCAAGGCAGTATTTATAGTCTAGTCTCCGAGTCCACCATCTACCTTATACAGATTACTAGCTGTTTAGGTCGAGTGGGGCTTGGATTTGGAATTGGATCCCCTCCGAATATGGCCCTTAGCTACGAGGGTGGGGGTCAAGTTCATAATTCACGTCTTGTCAGATGTGAAGGAGGAATTGGAAATCAATAAATCGGAGCCGGACCGAGATTGAACCTCGGACCCCCAGCACAGTAATTTCACATCTTACCCCTAGACCACCAGTCACCTGTATCTGGGAGTGAGTTTAACCAAAACATAATTATATCACTAAACCTTAAGTTTTAGCTTTAATATCAATTTTAGATTAAAAATATCTTCCACAAAACTTTTCCACAATAACTTTTAGGTGTCCATTGCATTGCCGTCCTGAGATGTTACGCATACTTTACACCTAATGAAGGTAGGAAATTTTGGAAGGTAAAAATTTTAGATGAGTTGTAAACCGCATTGTTTGAAAATGGAAGACCAACGGTAAATACCACCTTCCTTATACATACTGCGATTTGAAATCTTCAACCTCCCGTCATAATCGATCCAGACCATACACAATACTGATGCGTTAAACGACACGAACAGCAATTCGGTAGTAAAATATATGGAATAGTATTTATAATAGACTAAAAATAAAATCGCATTAATAAAGCTACCTAACAAATAAAAATACGATTTATATTTTCTACCACACATTTTATTGCAAACTTTCTAAATTAATTTTGACATTAGTGTTTTATTTGTACATTTAGAAATTTAAATTTTATTAATTTATAAATTATTCATTCGTGGAATCAACATTAATTTGAACATATAAAACATTATGAGAGGGTGAACCTACATCAAATATACATGTTCAACCTTAGTAATGCAATCTCATTTAATATGTAATTAAGTTAGTATCTAATAAATACTATACAAATCTTCAAGTAGCAAAGATAAAACAACAAAATATGAGTTGCAAAATTTTTTAAGATGCTATTAAATGTTAGTTGTATATATGTTTATATCAATGAAACATATAACACTCCACCCAGGAACATTAAATTAGTTACATTATTAATATTAAACGCAGGAATATAATATATCTATTGAACTGTAACTGACAAATAAGATATTTGTAAAATGAGGGTGGAAGGAGTTAAATAAAAAAAAAATAAATACATGTTATAAGTTAAATTTAGATTGAATTCACAAAAATGTTCACAAAGAATAACAGAATGTTAAAAAATTGTAATCTCATTTTGAGTTACAAATGGTTTTGATACAGAGCTAATATGTAAATCCAAAGCTCATTTTTTAAAAGTTATTATTTCTATTCTATCCCAAAGAAATTAAAACGGACGTCATTCTTTGCTCATATAGCAATGGCGTCCTCTAAGATGGAGTGGCAGAACTCTGTTTCCATATGCTGAAGAAATTCTCGTTGGCATTTACAAATTACAAGTGATGAAATTGTGTCCAGGGGTACAAAATGACATATTTCTTTATCACTATATTTAATCATAATATGTCAGGTGGCTGCCCTGGAAATCCCTATAGAAACATCCCCTAGTTCAAATCATCCAAAAAGACTCGCCCCCCCCCGCCCACTATATCACAAGAAAGGTGACTGAAGATGTTTTCGTTGATTGGAGCATATATCTTCTAACTGTACACATATCATTTATCTAAGTATGCTTTATAATTGTTTTTCAACACACATGTTGGACATACATTGCAAAGTAATCCCCCCCCCCCCCTTAAAAAATATTGTTTATTAAATAAAGTACTAATATTTGGTATAGTTTTGTTTAATTTAAAACCAATACCAGGTTATATGACTCGTGATAATATATTTTTTTCCATGCACTAAAGTATTACTATCTGTTACACAGTTTATTTTGACCACCTGTCCCTGTTTGATTTCTTTGAGGATAACTTTCAGGGCAATACCTTTATACTGAATACTACTTCGACCTAATTGGCGTCTTAGCAGACCGCTGCGCCGCAGGATACATGCCTCAGGTGAAGCAATGGCTAGCGAGCGTGTACTGATGCCACTTCACCGGAACTCCTTTGAAAGATTTGCTTATTAGGGAATACTCTCAAGACCGTTTTTAGTATATATTTTAAACCCTATTCAAGAATCAAACTTAAGACTATCTTAGTCTTCTAGTGACCGGCACGATAATATTTCAACAGTTTTTCTGTGCGAAACCTTATAAATTTAATATTTGAAAGAAAGGTATCTACTCTATCAAATTATGAAAAAACTTGATCATGTCCTCCGTAAACTACCTAACAAAGTTTTTTGGATAGAGATAACAGCCGAGTGTATTGTGAGAAATCGGGACATTTGTTCATCATTAAGGGTTACTTTCATTCACTACCACACCATACGACTCTTCCATTTTGCTCTGATGATAAGTTTGGTCTGCTTTTTCATTATAACAGTTAAAAACTTGTTGAGTGCTTCCCAAGGATCCATGTAATCTTTGTATTTGTATCATAATCAGTGTTGGCGATCGACCATTCATAGCTCTGAAAACATTGACATAACATATTTTTTTAAATAATTCCTACAATACACATTGACAAAGCTTAACAATTAGTATTATATTTTAATAATTTGTTCGCCCCGTCTTTACTTACTACCCCCTAGCTGTCATAATATTTACACTTAATAAAAAAATAAGGATGAGGAAGACCATAATTTATAGGAAATGTACCCGCAATTATCTTAGGGAGAGTGGAGAACCAGTTAAAAACAAAATTGCAGTACAATAGGTCCACAATCAAGCCCTAAAAAAAACCTCTCTACCATCAGCAAACCATGCAAGATGAGGTGCCCGCGTGTCCACCAGTCCAGCTCAACCTTAGATTATTCTTATTTTTTATCCAAAATAAGAGCATTAAAATGCCTGTTTATTTTGGGATGCGGTCAAGTTTTCCTCCACAAGACCTGGTTTAATCCCCTATTCAAAAAATAACCCCTTAATTCTATGTTGGGTTCCTCCACCTTGAAGGAGGGGGTTCGATCCCTCCATGACAATAAAGCAGCGTACAAGTAAGTCCGACATTACTCGCCTAGTACAACCCATCTTTCAATTCTTCTGTTTTATATATAAATTATATTTATGTTATATGATTGGAACCCGAAATCCATAAACACCGATTTCACTAGGTAAAACTATTTTCAGCAAAGCCAAAATTCATCAATATCTATTTTAACTAGTTAATTCCTAGAACCAATAAACGCATTCGACACCCCCACGACTAAAAATTCCGCTAAAAAATCCTGTAGTCAATGACCCGTTTCTGACCAGTTAAAAACAGGTATTGACTAAAGACCCCTGACCGTTAAAACCAATTTTAGGTAAACTATTTTTTTAGGGACAACTAATAACAACACTAATTCATAAACCAGAGTATCTTATATAAAAATAATAATAATACTAATCCAAAAAAACAAGTTTTCTTATTTAAAAACACCAATTTTACATCTTTTTTTTCACATTGCAAACAAGGGCATGCTGCAATGGCACATGGAGTGAAAATGTTGCCCCTGTTTCCTGCATAAGCATCTCTTTGAAGTACACTTCTTCGTGCAAGAACAGCTTACAAACCCATGTCCTGTTTTCCGATAGCTGCTTTCCTCGCTGCAGGCCTCAGAGAAAATTTCATGATCCGAGCACCTGATCGCTGATCAAGAACACTTGAGGTGAACCTTCGAGTTCAGATCTGAAATAATATTATTTGCTTAGGGTCTGTTTAGAAATTTTTGTTTAAAATTTAATTCAAACTTTAAAAAGAACCTATTATCCAGCACTCCATTTTCGTCCGATCTTGTACAGACCCTCTTTATTTTTTACCAAGCAACAACTCCCACGATGTTTCGAAGATCGCCTTGGATCTGACCACATCTCTAATGTCAATGGTGAGGATTGTGTCATCGGAAATCAATTTCATTTTTCTTAGCCTTTTTAGGACAAATTTTCCAGAGCTTACTTCTAGCCGAATAAATCTTATAGGATTTCATCCAGCGTTTCCCCTTCCTCCACCGTCATTAGTCTCATTTCTCTCCGTCTTGCATTCATCCTGCTCGATGACTTCTCGAAGTTTATCTTTTATCCTCTAGACCATAATGAATTGAACCCATTAATCAGCCTGAGATTGCATGGCCAAAGAGGTCCACCTGGGTAACGGCTGTTCAGTTTCCGAATGAGAATGGGCTTCTAATCAGCCTCCGCCACCCCCCTACTTTTTCATCCATTTACGGCTTTGTTCATCGATAAGAAAATATTTATCCATCTCTGTAACTACATTGGAGATATTTGTCTTGAATTTTCCATTTATCAGCCTATATCAACCTCCAGTCCCTACACTACCTTAGCTGCTTCAATAACATTTTGTATATTTCTTCTACTGGCAAATAAGTACTTTAATGTTTCACCTCCTGAGACCAACCTTTTCACATCAATTTCGATTTGTATCGAATCTTTTCAATCGATGGTATTGCAAAGTTTCTTCTTCACAGCAGATTTTGCTTCTCACCTCCGATAAAAGATAATTAAAATCTTCTCTTGTCATTATTTTAATAATGACTCGCATTAATTTTTCTCTGAATTAAGTAATTTGCTCCATGAAACACTTTCCCACCTTCTCCCCCAAAGCCTCCTATCATTGATTTTCAGCACTCATGATGTAGAAACAATAGAAAGTAAACAGTACGCGTAGTTAACACTGTCAAAAATAAAGACTACCAAGCCGTTATGCACTGGCCACCGAAGAGATACACTAATAGATAAAACGTACACAGCTCAGGGATACTCACACCGTCCCTCCAAAAGTGCAAGTTTTGAGCCTGCAAAAACACTTTTAAACTTTATGGATTTTTTGTGATATTCTAGTTTTGCCTATCAAAACAGCAAACACATTAATTTAATTTTTTCCGTTTTGAACTATATTTACCACTGACATTACACATTAAACTAGAAATATAAAACTCATTAAAACTAGTATAGACGAAGTGGCTTCGCTGGACCTATTTTATCTAGTGAAATAGGGCTTTAACTGTTTTAGGGTTCTATCTTGGACATATATAATAAAATGATGGTTCCCGCTCAACCTAACCTAACCTAACATTTCAAGCTTTTAATGTATTTGGTTTCCTATATAATTTTATAAATTCCTCACAAAGCTCCTGCTGTTCCCTTGGTACCGAAATGTGACAAAAGGGGGGAATTTCAATCTGGACCCCTCTCCCCGACATAAAATGGAGGAACTAATTATTGCTATTGAACCACTTCTTCTCCTCGGAATAACTCATACACCCGGTTTTAGTTTACCTTCTATTACCAGTTATGGCTCATAAAGACATACGTGATTGTCAAGTTCCTCCAAGGTCGATAAATTAGTCCGACATTAAAAGTAGATTCCTCTCCGACACCTGCAAAATAAGGATATAAGTAGCCTGCATCAATAGCTTTGTTTCTCCACTCTAAAGGGTCAAGGGCGGGTCGAGGAATGCATGAAAGTCCACGAAAACAAGAGGAACTTAATTACAAAATTAAATAAGATTTTTTCTATAAAGCAATGAAATATCAGTTCAAATAAGGTTGGTAGAAAGCCATAGCTACATGTAGAAATTGGGGAAGGTTTTAAAGCAAAGTTTGTATCATAATACTATTATAATTACTATCTAACAATATTTTCTGAATTGGGTTTCTCTCATGATTCCAGTATTCAAAGACTCATGAAAGGTTTAGAGTAAGTTAGGTTGGGTAAGATCCCAACTTAAATATTAAGTTTATATTAATAAAAATGGAAGGATAAATGAACTGAAAGTTAGGTTTTGGTACTAGACAATTCACGGCAACTATTTATAGATGCTTCCTTGATTTGTGACGAGCTAGATTGACCCTCTGGCTCCCTTCCGCCAATGGCGGAACTTTGTTTTAAAACAAAATACGTTGTAAAGAAAGGTGACCCCCCCCTTTCTCTTCAAATGTTACAGTAATACATTAAGTATATCAGCTGACACTCCACCACAAGCCATCTAACCCAGTTAGGTGTCCGCATGGGATGGCGTCACTCTTGCAAAAGACTTGAACTGCCAATGACAGGAAGAACAGGGTTCAAATCCGGTTGGGTGTACTAAGAGTGGAAATTTCCTAAATAGTTTTCCTAATTCCTTTCCACGAAAATACGAGTGCCTTTTCTATAAATTGAATCTTCCAAATCTATAACACATAGTGTAATGCGTTAGTGTAAGGTAATTTATTAAGTGTAGTGTAATACATATGCGTCCTAACCCTAAACCAGTAGTAAAGTCTCGGAAACAAAATACTAGATATTAGTTCTCGTGCTTATTAAATATCCAAGAATATCAAAACTACCAGAAACTAGACCAACAAGACGACATAAAATTATTAACAGAAAAGGCATAAATGTTGTGTTTTAAACCATTGGGGGGTGGATTGGAAGTCACGTCTGCCGGGGGTGTGACCCCACCCCTCCCTCCTCGAGAGAAACATTTAAGGAATTTAACCCTTGTGAGATGGGATTTAAAAGATGGATCAGAACATAAAAACTGAGCGTATTATATGAGTTTTCACCAGCCAATTTTAGCAAGAAAAAAAAAATGTATTTTGAGGAAATATACATTTTATCACATTTTTATTCTGTTAAGTTAATATAGGTGATTCAAAGTTTTAATCGAAAGTACACCACCAAGACACAAATACGACAATTTTATTTTTTTCATAAAATTTAATCAAAAAATAAATTAATATGCAGACAAATAAGGAGAGCTGAAGCCATCTGTCACCCATTTAAGGCGCCCATGTTTAAACAGTGATACATTACAGCTCTAACTGGAATAGAGAAATCGGGATTATAAGACAAACAGTAAAACACAATCAATACTGGGGTTCATGTCCCCATGTAATCGATAAAATATTGAGAAAACCGAATGACCATCATACAACAAATACATTCCACATTTGGTTGGTCAAGCGGGTAAGATTTGAGGCTCGCATAGATTGGATTTCCTGGTATGAGAAGTATAGGTTTCGAGTCCAGTAGTCTGCATAATGTCGTATTTAAACCACATGTGATTTACATATTATGGTTTAATCCCCTATCACACTTGATAAGAATGGACTTTTAATATTCAATCACTTTTGACTATATCTACTCATTAAATTGATATTAAATCAAATTATTGTTAAAACAAGGATAATTAAAATACAATATAAAATATACCTAACCCCGTGGCTGAATAATAATTAATAATTACTATTAAAAATGTAAAGAAAGCTACAAATTTGCCAGAGTGTTCGATTGTGAGTATTGCAGCTGACCGTAATTTATTACTATTGAATAAAGTATACCAGCAGAGTTGAGCTTTCAGGAGTGTTTTTCCCAAAATTAATTTTCAATCTCTTTTCTACTTGTCACAATATACTTTTTCTCATCATTACTATATCGATCGTGCCAGTAAAAAAAATACCCACAAAGACGTATCATATATCTACTCTATTTGAACGAACATCCACAAAACAGACATTTTTTAAACAGCTCCATCATAATTTCCAATCTAGTACCGTCAATCAAACTTTGAACATGCAAACCCTCAAGAAGAAACAAACTATCCATACAAATATCAAAACGCACACAAATATTAAACTAAGATATTAATTTAATGTATGCAAACGCTTGAGTAATATTCAAGTGGATTAATGAAAACTGAGTTTAAATGGTTTTACGTATTTCCATTAAAAGAGTTTTACAACTGTCCTAGAAACAAATTAAATCATATTAGTGAAGTTTTGTTATGTTTCGCCAATTCATGTTGCATTAAGAGAAATACTTTTTTTTTTACCAGCGTGTAATAATTAGCGGTTCAGGTTGTACGCATACATAATAATAGCTCTGATGGGTGTAGGTATAAGGAACAGAAGAATTTAAAGGCAATCAACCCGCATTGCGCGGAGGAGAAATGGAAAACCAATTAGGAAAATCCTCAGTCAAGATGACCGAGGATTTGAACTCTGTTATCTTCTCGTCATAAGCAGTCCAATCTAAACACAGAGTGATGCCAAAGTACCATAAGGCTACTGAAGTGGTTGGATCAATAATTAATGCGGTGGATGTGTCCATGCACGTAATGCGATTAAGTAAATGTTTTCTACAATTGCAAACCCATACATATTTTTGTGTGGGAATGTGTAAGGGGTGTGGGTGAGGAATTGGGTTAATTTGGGTGGGCGGTGCAGTATTCAATGTATCTGCAACTATTGCTTATATATTATTTTAAATTGAAGGATTTAAACGTACTTTTAATGTGTGTAGCTGTATAGACATTTTGAATATCAGTTCGCAATCTTGGTCTTAATTTGGTCTATTTTTTCGACACACCATCCTTTTTTTTTTTTTTTGAATTTTGTCGATCTAGGGGGTCTTTGGGGTAAAGTGCTCCTTCGGTACCCGATGTTTGTGAACCAAACCCTAATGGAGTCGATGGATTTTTTCTCCGAGTGAAAAAAAAATTTGTAGCACAACTTCCTTCGAGGGAAGAAAACCATCGGTCCTATGTCTATTGTTGCATTTAAAGGGGAAAAAAAAAAAAAGGAGAAGAACCTGGGATGTACTGTAAAATACTTTCCTGACATAATAGATAGGACCATTTCGCTCTCGTATTTATAGAAATTAACATGTGCAGAAATAATCATTCGTCCCACAAAGTGTCACGTTGAATACCTTAAAAAAATAAAAACAAAAACAAATAAAAAACTAAATTTCAGTTTTGTTTAAAGCTTTTTGATAAATTTATTTGTCTCTTTGAGGCAAAGGAAATTCCCTGCTTGCTTCCCCTTCCCCTATATGCATTACTGGCTAGTATCGCCCCCATAAAAACTTTGATTAAATTTTAGAATACCAAACAAACTTTCCGAGTGATTTGCGTCTTATTACTCCTAACCATATTTATACTAATGTAGTAGGCGGATGCAGGTAGAATATAGAGTAAACTTACCCGAATTTATCTAGCGTAAGCGTAGGAAACTTATATCTGAAAAAATAATTTTGTATATTACTTTCATCATATCCCAAACTCCCTATCATCTGAACCAATAAAAAAAAGTATCCGATGCCATAGTCCACACACCCTCCAGTGAGACACACCAAATTTGGAATACACGATAGTACCTTTTTTAATAAAACTGCGTTTTATACTTTTACCTTCTTGAGCGACAGTTTTTGGGGTCATAAGTACTTAAAGCTAAATAATATATAATTTTTTTTAACATATATATTTAATAACACTAATAAAAGTTAGACTTAGAATGAACAAGCCCACGAATTTTTAAAATACAATACATCACAAATTGTCATACAATAAAAATATAAAAAAGCTAACTAATTAGTTTCCTTAAAAAAAAAACTCTGTATAATCGATTACTTTCTTGGCCACATCATTAATAAGCAATAACCCGCTTCTGTGACCACAGGTCTAATGCTTACTCACATGTTGAACTAGACTGCCGAAGATAGGGAGATCCAGTGTTCAATCCCAGTTCTGTAAACTGAGTGTGGTTTTCCTAAATGACTTTCCACTCTCCCTCTACACAAATGCGGATGCATTTCTTTTAGATTAATCCTTCATAAATTCCCCAACCCATAAGTGTTAATTAGTACAAAGGCGTACAACCCTAACGGTAGTAACTTGGGTCTATATAAATAAAAATAAGCAATTACAATTTCCTGAAACAACCATTAGTTGGATGTAGCCACCGTGTGTTAAAGATATAGAGAAAAAACCAAATTTAAAATTATTTAGATATTTTATAAATAGCTGTTTATTTTGTATCTTCATTTGAGTGGTATTTGATACATACTTTGTTTTTTATACAAATATGGGTAGATTTAGGAAACGGGAGCTTATTATTTGCGCTGTGTAATGACACCATTTCAAAAACGTGTTTAATTGCACCCGCCTAAATTAAACCGTAAGTGTCGCGCCCGTCGGAGAGACAAAGCCTTGATACTAGCAACAGGAAGTCATTAAGAGAACGTATATAAGTTTATTTTTGATTGTAACAGTTTCAGAACAACTAATGAAGGAATGTTGGTATTGCAAAAATAGGTTAAGTTAGCTTAGGCTAGGTTATTCATTGACCTGATATCTCTGTTACAAAACTACCAGTATGAAGGAATGTGGTATGGACTAAATTAGATTAAGTTATATTCAGGCTTTAGGGTTTAGTCATCGTCCTGATATCTCATCTGCTGGGGAAAAAATTACAACAAAAATTAAAATGTAATTGAAAGGAAATAGATAAACAAGTTTTATGAATACAAACATTTACCTTCCTTAGAACAATAATAAGGATTTGAATATAATGTTGACGCAAACACACATGGATTTTTTTTCCCATAATCGTAAACACACCGGGTGCAACAAACACGAACCTTAAAAATAAATGCTTGTATCAAATAATGTTTTCTAAGTAACTTAACTAGAACTAATGTTTATGCACAGTCAATAGAATATTTATTGCATGACCATCTTGTAATTCTAGAAATACTTGGCCTGCCAGCCTTTCCTGAGACAAATAAAAAAAAATCAACTTATAACAACACTACATAAAAAATATGGTGTGCTATCATACAGAAAATATATGCTAATTCTTACACCAAAATTGTAAAGCTATTGCATGGTTAGAGTCAAACCCTCTCGATTTAATGTCAATTGAAGTACAAATTTGTCCTTTAAATTTTTACACTTCGGGCCTAAGTAAGTTGATATTCCTTTTTGTTACTTTAAATACATATGAATCAGGTTACATCAAAATAAAATTTTTGAGAGATAGCTATACCTAGTATCCACATCTACAAATGGTTCCTAATTAATTTTTAGCTTCGCGTCCTTACTACCCATTCTGGTTGTACGCTTAATTACTAATTAATCTAACGGATTGAAAATAGGGGAAGATTGAATTTATAAAGAAGCCCGCATTTGCGTGGAGGAAGAGTGGACAACCATTTAGGAAAAACCCACTCCCAGTTGTACCCTACTGAGATTCGAACCTCTATCTCCCCGACCCGCGACAGTCTAGCTTCAACACGATACCACCCCGTTAGCTTAACTACGCCACCAGGGCCGGTAACTGACCTTAAGTATGATAGTTACCGTATATTTCAGACACAAGCATCACAAGCTCTTTTACATTCAAGAACTACTTTTATTTTAAGGAGTACCACGTTGATTAGTATTGAGTGAAAGTGCTTGAATTAAAATTATTATCAAATTTACAGGTTTTTTATCACCGCGTCTTTACTACCTGTTCAGCTTTATAAGTTATATGATAATACTCAATAGAGTAGGTATAAGGAAAGAAGTAATTTATAAGTAATCATCCCAATTTGTGTGGAAGTAGAGTGGGGAACCATTCAGGGGGGGAAAAAACACCCCTCAGAGGACCCAAGCGGATTCAAACTCCGATATCCTCGTCATCATCAGGCCAGTCTAAACGCTAGAATGACGCCGTTGTATCAGTCAGCCACTGAAGTGTAGTAACTACAGTTAAGTAAGTAGTAAGTATGCAGATCTTATAATTATATTAACGATCACATTGCATGATTTGATTTACGTATCTGTAATAAAATAAAATATGTGACCATAACCAATATCATACATGTCCTTTATCTAAATACATTTAATTCGCTTAAATGCGCTTACAAATAGTACGGCTTTTATTTAGCGTTGGGAACTTCGGATCAATTTTCCACGTCCATCCCTTTTTTTTACCTGCTTTTGTCACCTTTAAAGGCCGCTTTAGTGATAGCTAAATTTTAAACTAAATTTTTAAATTAATTAAATGTCAATTTGAAAAGGATTTTAAAGAACGACTGTAGCAAGACTGAGATTAAAAAATTTATTAAAAAGGTTTCTTGTTTTTGCTTTAAAATTAAATTTTTTTTTTTTGTAGAGTTTTTAATGTACACCTGGTATCATCACTGAGGAACTCATGACTACTATTAGGAAAAGATCATTTCTAGAAATTTTGGTAGTCATCTCCTCTCAAATTTAGACAAGTTTTTAACTTTGGATAGTAAGGTTGCCAAAGCCCCTTTAAATACCCCAGCACACCACCTTCCGAACTAAGACGGGGAGATTTGGCAACATAACTGAGAAAGAGCGAAATAAGTTTTTTCCTCCTTAAGACCTGCATTTTCCCAGCAAGATATTGGTGTAGTCAATGCTGTTCAAATACATCTGCATCGCTATTCTCTTATTTTAATATAAACATGTTTTATTAAAAATGGCACGATAATGCTGAAATGTTCCTCTTAGGATAGTTCTTTGGCCTCCACCGGGATTAAAACCAGTTACTAGGGAGGTTTAAAACCACTTTATAAAACTAAACGTCGGCCAAGGTCAAGATGAAATGTTTGATCAGGTCATACACATATTATGACATTCGTGTGCTAGAGGATATTTACCTGCCAATTGTACCAAGATATTTAATTTTAACTCCACACCAAAATATAATATGTTCCACGTTAAGTTTCCCAAACAACTCTGGACACCACCCGCCTCGGTAGCGTAGTTGGCTAACGCGCTTGTCGTGTTGAGCTCGAGACTCTGAGAACGGGGAGATCGAGGTTCGAATCTCGGGGCGTTGAACTGGGGTGGTTTTCTAAATGTTTTTAACTCTCCCTCCACGCAAATGCGGGTCACTTCCTCTAATTCAACCTTCCTAATCCATTAGGTAATTAGTAACTTAAACGTATAACCCACGGGTATTAACGCGGTGCTAAAAAAAAAATCTAGGACAAACGCTATGGTTTTTTACCAATTTTCCCCCACACTTCAATTTAATATTTGTGCGCTGAGTATTGCCACCCTTTGACGTTTCACGTATTTTAATAACACAATGGGTTTTGAGATGGGAAGGTAGAATTTGTATGAACTGCACCCCCCCCCTATGTGGTAGAGATTTGGGGCTAGCTTAGATACATTAATTATGATTAATATGAATTTAATTGTCACCTCAGTGGTCTTTTGGGGGAAGTGCTTCGCCTCAATTTTGTTTTGAGAGATAAAAACTACGCACAACTTCCTTTGAAGGGGAAATAAAAACTTTTCAGTCCCATATCATTGGGTGATATAATAAATTGGTTCATAAAGTGCAATTTAAATACCTAAAATAATAAATATTTAGGGGCCTTAGAATTGTTAATAATTTAGGAAATGAGTTCCGTGAAAAAAAACCCAAACAAACAATCAGCGAAAATGTAAATTACATTTTAAGGTGAAAAAAAAATAAGAGGTTTTTTAGTTTGGATACTTAAATTTCAACCGCTACAGTAATTAAAAGCAATGCCAATTAAATCCCTTGTACACAAACACAAAATTAAAAAAAATTTGTAATTTAAAATAAAAAAAATTTTTTTTTAATATGTAAGCTTGATAATAAATGAAAATAAATATTTGATAATTAATTATTCAAAAAATACACAGCAAGCTGAACTTTTCATTGCTCTTGTTTCTACAATATTGGTTTTTAACTAGCACAAAGTTTTCAAAATCTTTCCCCTTACCAAACCAACTTCAATGTGATGATACCTTCAATTCTAGCACAAATGTAAAGGAATGAATTTTTGAAAAATTTAAATTTAAAAAAAAAATAAACAATATTAAAATAAACTCATTAAAAGTTCTACGAAAAATTATTAAATAATTAACATAGTCCAAAAAAGTGCTCTCTTTGCTAACCCAAAATGTATACCCTGACCTAATAAGGCATTTATGTTTTTGATAAGAATGACATGGCTTTAAAATTTTCTGTTTAAATCATAAAATTAAAAATAGTTTTAAAATTTTACAATCGGTCTATACTTTATTATGATCTATAAATATTTAATTGTGTAAAAAAATGTGTTGTTATTGTGATTCTTTGAAAATTTTTAAAGAAATTATCAAATAGATTTTTAAACTTAAGAAGCATATTAAAAAAGTAAAATTTTCTTTGGTAAATAATTTGGAATCATTTTAAATTTTGTACATCTTGGTTTTTAATATTTTTGCAATTTCCAACAGTTTACTTACTACAGCTATTTTCACAAAAAACAGAAAATTTGAGAACAAAAAATAATTATTTAAATTATTATTATTTAGCACCGCGTCTTACTACCCGGGGGTTTATACGCTTTAAGAAAAATTTACGCTAATGGGATTGGGAAAATTTGGGAAGGTTAATTTAAAAGGGGAAAAGTGAACCTGCTTTTGCGTGGAGGGAGAGTGAAAAACCATTAGGAAAAGCCCCCTCCAGTTACCCGCCCTAAAATTCGAACCTCGATCTCCCTTTCCTAAACAGTCGAGCTAAACATGACTGGGCGCTTACCCCCAACAACGCTACCGAGGCGGGTAATTTTCTTTAAAGCTTCTACCAAAAACCTACTATTTCCCAACTCTCGCATTGACTAGATGCTGATGATGGGGGATTGAGGTTCCATCTTGATCGAGTGACTGATGATGGTTTTTCCAAAACTGTTTTACATTTCCCCCCACGCAAATGCGAATACAGTTTCTCTAAATATAAATTTTCTTAATTCACTATCGAAATTAGTACATACGCGTAGGACCGGAAGGGTAGAAAGAGATGATGCAAAAAAAAATTAATTTATAAAATTTGATTTTTAAAGAAAGTAGGGGAAAGGGTTTCCTTTAAGTCGAATTTTCCCATTTGGGTCACCGCTGGGACATTTTACTATATTACGCTCCCAAAGCCCCCCCCATACCTTGTACCATACATATTTACGAAAATGATAAACAGAGCAACGTACCATAGATTAAATAATATAATGGAAATTTCAAATTAAACAAAAATATGTTTATCATTTGTAACATTTTGGAATTAAACCTGGTTAAAGGTTAAAAATAAATTTCCTAAAATAACAGAAAAACCGTATGTAGACATTTTGATATAAAATTGTGCATATCACCCACTCCTAATTCTTTGGGTCCCTAAATCATAAATACAAAAACCCTTATAAAAAAATTTTTTGGGTTTATTAATGTAATAAACATTAAAAAAGGGGACTTTTTTTATTTTAAGTATATGTTAAGTTCGAGTAATGGCATCTTCATTTTAATTTAATAGATACATAACCCGCCTCAGTGGTTGTATTTGGGCTAACGCGCTTGTCGTGTAAAACTGACCGCCGAGGACGGTAAACGAGGTTCAATCTGGTGGGGTGAACGGGGTGGTTTTTTCCTAAATGTTTTGCACTCTTCCTCCACGCAAATGCGGGTTCATTTCCTCTAATCAACCTTCCCAATTCCTAATTTTCATTATGTAATTAGTACTTAAAGCTATAAAATCGAACGGGTAGTAAGACACGGTTTCTAAAAAATTTTTATTATTAATAGATACAAATTTTTTGATGGGTTTAAACAGCACAGATTTCAACTAGACTCGGACTCTGATCCAGAAGGTCAAGGCCTTTCTATCTGGGCAAAATATATGGGTTTTTTACACAATATTTTCTCAGACCCAATTTATGTTAAAAATATTTCTTTTATTTGAGACCCTTTTTTTCTCTTTCCAAGTGGGTTTATTACCGTTGATTACATACATATTCATTAACTTTCTTGAGTCCCCTAATAATGTTGATAAAAATATTGTCAATGTTTTTTTTCAGATTTGAAATGCAATTTTTTCATTGGGTTTTGAATAACTTCCCCTTTGAAATTTCTTAAATCATAATTACAAGATATCTAATCAAATTTAAGGTCTTAATAATTAATTTAAAGTAAAATATTGTACAAAAATTTTCCCTTTTTTATACACTTAACTTTTAAATATAATAATTTAAAGCTTACCGAATAGAAAAATTTTTAGTGAAAAATTAATTATGCCAAAAACCTATCACTAAATGTAAAGATTAATCAAGCTTTTAATGTGGATATAGCTAAAATTTGTAACTAATTTAATCAAAATATTTGATACTTATCAAAACAAATAACAAAAATCCACCATGTTGATTCTTCTTCTTGTAATTCAAAAATATTCGATTCCCTAAAAGTTATTATTTTTTTATAATACTTTTTGACACATATTAAAACACAGTTTCATCATATAAAATAAAAAAAATACCCATATCGTTGTTCCATTTATTTAATGTAAACACATAGCAAATGTTAAATTATATTTTATTTTTTTAATAAATTTTTTTTTTATTTTATTAAAAACCCATTTAAGGGAAAAAAAATTTCTATTATTTTTATTTATGGCGGCTTTATAATATGAAAAAGATCAATATTATTTTGTTTTTATACAATCTACCTCGTCTAAATTTTAAAGCCTTCAAATTTTATAAAGTTGTTTTGAACATAATAAACACGTTGTAACAGGTTTTCTGTAAATGCTCATAATTTAAAATTAAAATATAACGGGAAAAATTTTATATTTTATTATAAGATTTGTAATAATTTATAATATTAATTAACTTATTCCTTCCCTTTTAACGTATTTAAATTGATTCTAAAGTCAATAATAGTGGTAAAAAAAATGATTTTCATATGAATTTTACAATAAATCAAACTCCAACTCGCTTTATAATAACCTGTCTATATAATTGTTGACCAAATTAACCAAAACAATTTATTTTGTACAATACACGGTTTGAACAATTTCATGATGTTTTCCCCGGTATTACCAATAATGCTGGTAGTAACCTAATATCTGGAAACAAAAACCGCCCCCGTTTGAACAAAAAAAATATTTAGTATTAGATACCTCACTTCTCAAGCCACAACCACTGCTAACATATTTTTATCTGTTTAAAAATAATTCGGGAAAAATCAAATTTAAAGCTTTAACCTCAACGTAGTTTTTTTTAAATTTAAACCTGTGTGTTTGATCAAAGTACTCAAGTAATTACACTATTATAATAAACAACCATAACAGCTTGGGAACACAGACTAAATGTCATGTTTATATTATAGTCTGATTTTCCAGTTATGGGTAAGGGGGGTTTGTTTCCCCGGTTAGGTGTACCGGGGTGATTTTTCCCTAAACGTTTATCACTCATTAATACTAAAATAAGGTACGTTTTCTCTAAATTCTATCTTCTGATTCCTCCTCCTTAATTAGATGTAAATATCAGGCAAGTAGAAAAGATGTAAGTAAAAATACCTACAACAAACTATCCATATAAATAATACTATAGCCTTTTTTGACTCACACTATTAAAAAGAGGTTGAACAAGGTTATCTTGGGGTAAAGTGATTGCCTCAAGACCTGATGTTCGGGGGTTCAACCCAGCAGGGGGGACAATTTTATTGGAGAAAATAAAAATCTGTAACACAACTTCCTTCAAAAGGGAAATCAATCATTGCATGTAAAAATTTCCTGGAAGGTAGGGTGAAAATATGTTTTCGGTAAAATTGTAGGATCTTTCGATCTCGTTCTTAGAAATATCGTGTGTTGATATAATAAAATCAGTTCCAGAAAGTGCACGTTTTTATGAAGAGTCAAACAAATTTCTAAACCAAATATTATTATTATTATTATTATTTTTATTATTATTAATTATTATAATTATTATTATTATTAGCACCGCTTTCCTTATTTACCCGTTCGGGTTATACGCACTTACGCTAATGTGTAATGTAGGGTGATTGTGAGATGAAATGAAGGACCTACCATTTTAAAAACGGGAATCCGAACCACGGTGGGGCCTGGCAATCCTCAACATTCACAAGTTGGGGATTAATAACGTCTTGTCAGAGGTGAAGGAAGGGTTGGTAATCAGATAAATTGTGCCGGGAACCGAGGATTGAACCCCGGGCCCGCCAGCATAGAAGTCGACCTTACCCCTAGACCATCAAACCAAATTAAGAAAAACACTATTTAATTATGATCAAACAAGCAGTTTTAGTTTGTAGGAATAAGATTTTGGTTTGTCAGGAGTTATTCAAAAATATCTCAATGAACACAGTATGATTAAATACTTCAAAAACAATCATAATGTGAATGCCATATGAGGGTAGATTAAAAATACAGACAAGGTGGACGGGAACCTCCAGAAAAAATAAGAATATTTTCCGGGGGAGGGGTTTTATTTGGGGTGCAGCGAATTATTATTAATTTGATGTTTTGTCTTACGACAGGCCCATTCCTTTTGTCAGGGAAATTTTGGAACACCAATGCACCCGCCTCTGCCTCCCTCTTCAGCGCTCAGAATTTCTTCTTCCCTTCAACCCAGTATTTGAATCCTCCTAAACCCTTATTTCCCCCAAACCTTTTTTTCTTTTATGTCATCGTGCAGAAAACAGTTTTCCCCCCTAAGTGTGTAATACGTTTCAATTTGCTTTTCAAGGAATAATAAGATCCAAAATGGTTCCCTTTCCCCCCTTTCTTTTAAAGAAGTCTTCATTGTCACCATAAAATAAACTAATTCAATTAAATTCAAATAATTTTCCCTTTATTTTTAAATTTTTAAAATTTGGCACTGTCCATTCAAATGAGTTTATGAATATCATTTTAAGGGCTTAATTTGAGCTTAATTAAAATACAAATTTTGGTTTTTTAGCTAGAATATAGATTTAACAATGTTAGGAGAACATAACATATACTTAATAATACATACACACGATAATAAAATTCATTTAGACTGTTAATTTTAAAAAATTTGGACCTTAAATTGTTCAAATTCTTAAATAAACTATTAACTAGATTACATTTTCCCCATTTATGTTTATTATTCGCTAGCAAACATGACAACCTTTTACATGTCTAGTGCATTAATTATTTCGCTGCTTTTGCTTCTAAAATTTTCTCGTATTGTGACAATTAAGTTTTAATTAACGCCTTCATAAGAGTTGCACTAAACTCAATAGCATTTATAATTAATAAACGTCGATCGTTCTACTTTCACGTAAACATGGCGCCCACATACAAATTTTTTTGGGAGGGGGAAATAATTCCCCCCCCCCACACAACACATGCTGCACCTTGACCAAACTTTTTCAGGCAACTAGCGTTGGACTCGCACGTAAAAAAAAATTAAAAACATAGAATTGAAAAGGGCAGGGTGTTTTTCCAACCTAAACGCAAACCCCGTAAACTTATTACAAATATTTTTTCATCAATTTAAAATAGAAAATAAAATCAAATTCTATTTATAGCCTTATAAATAATTTTTATTATAAAATATAGACTTAAATGTGAAATTTTGTACCTTACATAAATATCCAAAACTTATTCATTATTATATAGGCATTCAATAATAGTACAATTTTTTTTAGAAAAAAAGTTTTAGGAAGCTAAATCAATGAGAATATTTTTTATTTAGCGAGGTAAAAAAAATGCCATTTGAAACGCTTAAGAATATCATAGCTTTTAGTGTATATTTAGGAATGATTAAATTCTTGTCTAACCTGTATGTATTTAATATTATTTCATATTGTTCGGGTGTTTCAGAAATTTAGTAATGATTAATATTTTATAAATATTATTTAAATTTAGGGAGTGTCTACTTTAATGGGATAGCTTACCAATCACTCTCATGCTCCATTGTCAAACCATTGATTTACAAACCAACGTTAATTGGGTTGAATTCATAAATATTCCTAAGTACCTTACCTATTTTAGAGAGATGGGATGATTAGTATTCTAATTTCAGGGAACTCGTAGTTATTATTATTATTAGCATCGCGTCTTACTACCATTCGGGTTATACGCAATTATACTCGTAGTTATTGAAATAGAGTTATATTGAAGACACATTAAAAATTGTACACATTTTTCAGAATGAAAAATTCTGATAATTGTATTGGAGAGTAAAATAATGCTACACTATTGAGAATTTCATGCATACATGAAACTGAAGTAAATTATTCTCTTCAGTTATTGAAGGTTGCATGCGAATATATTTTTTTTTGCAATTTGTTATCATTGATGGTCAAGAGTATCCCACATACATACAATTAGCAAATATTAAATGTCAATTAATAAGGCTTCTATTTAGCATACAAAGCATTTAAAAAGAATTATTTTTTTAGTTTTTTATTTTTTTCTGTCTGGGTCCGGGGTTCAATCCTCGGTCCCGGCACAGATTTCTCAGATTACCAAACCCTTACTCACCTCTGACAAGACATCTTGTAATGGGGAATGCCCGGCCTCCATCGTGGTTCGGATTCCACGTTAACCTGTAGGTCCTCCATTTCATCTCACAATCACCCTACCATTACACATTAGCGGAAGTACGTATAACCGAACGGGTAGTAAGACGCGGTGCTATAATAATAAAAATAATAATTAATGATATAATAATAATAATAAAATAATAATAATCAATCAATCAATCAATCAATCAATCATTGTTTATTTAGGATTTAAAAAAAAAATTACATAGATTAGTTTTTGATACAATTCCTAAGTACCTAAAAGTACATCTTCAGGTCTTGTAGTTAAATAAATATTTAAAAAAATAGTAAAAATTATAATAATAAATAATTAAAAAAACAAAAATATTTACACATATCATAACATTTAACACTCAAAAATATTTACAGTGTTGTTTGAAGCATGCCTTAAAGTATCCAGTCTTTAATTTTATTTTTGCTATATTTATTTCAGGATTTCTCGGAGTGTTGGTGGTAGTAAATTAAAACAATTTGGGGATGGGACATCTCAGTTCCTGTTTACCATAATAATTAGAGAATTTGCCGATATTGTATACACTTCTTTGTTAAAATTGAGCGGGTGTTAATGGAATGGGTTTTTATTGCTTGTATTTATCGGAATGGTAATATCCTATAAAGAGGCTGCACTCATATAATTGGTTAAGAAGTATAAGTTTATGTTGAATTATGTCTGTTTGTTAGCATTTTGGTACCAAATATAATTTTTTAGCTCTTTTCTTGTAAATGCGAAATTTGATTGTGTAATAATAATAGTAATAATAATATAATAATAATATAATAATAAGTTGTTTATTTTGAGCTTAAATGCCAATATTAGTTTTAGTGACCTATCAAACTGAGAATAATAATAACAGTGACTGAAAGAACTAATTAGTAAACACATTGTTTACGTCATCAAAAACTTTTCAGCAAAGATAAGGGAGCTGCGAACTGAATTTTATTTAAGGTTTCCTGTTGACGCAAATTAACATATTAGAAATAGTCCTTTCATCCAACACAGCAGAGCTTATTAAACCACAAGCCTTTACACATACTACCATCTCACCACCTGTCAACGGTTAGTTGATCCTTGTGTTGGTACTCCTTTCATAGTACACCTTCGATAACGACTAAATTCTCTCAAGTTCTGCGTTTAGCAGCGAATTTTCTAATAGTTTTAATTACAAGGTATATATTCTAAATCCTTGGTCATTCTGGTTCAGAAGAGTTTACCGGCTATTACCTGTATGAATTAATGTGTTTTCACGAGCCCCTCCCTGTAATATCCTTAATATACCCAACGTATGACTCCACCCTTACATATCTCTCTGCAGCTTGTCTACACCGATATGTCCGGGAAAGGGAGGCGGGGTGGACCTGTGGAATGGACCATTATTTCACCACTACACTTAATAGGGATATATTCCATGTTAACCTGTCATTACGGAAAAACTGGACCATAGCAATTATATTTGAACCTTTAATGGAAAACTCAATTACTCTTTTTTTGATTGCATACAGAAGAGGATAACTGTGTTTGACTTGTCTGATTGAGTAAAGATTGGGGGTAACTACACGAGACTTGTCTCACTGTATTACATTATTAGAAGTGCTTTTTAACATTTGTTCGAGACCCACCTTGGCTCATTCTATTTTGCAATATGAAACCATCCACATGATTTCGATTCTTATGAAAGTGTAGTTTTTAACATTTCTGTATTCTATAAATATATCTAAGTATTTATATAGTATATATATATATATATATATATATATTTTATATATATATAAACATTGTTATTTAAACATAAGAATACACTGGTTCCAATTTTGAAGTATGTATTAACGTGAAGGTTCTATATAAAAAAAACTTTATTTTTACCAACCTTCACTTCTTACTATTCATCCAAGCTATTTAGATATTTCTACTAATCAAAGAGCGCTAAATATTTTTTTAATTTAAAGTTTTGAATCTAATAGCTATGGTCCAGTTTGACCACCTTGTCAGATTTTCCCGGCTACAGATTCAGAGGTTCCGGGTTCGATTCCTGAAGTTTAAATATTTTTCCATGACGCAGTGGGTCCATAACGTGGTCAACTCAGCCTCATGAGGACAATAATTGAGGATTTAATTAAATAAAGAAGAAACGGCTCCGATCTAGGAAACTGAGCTTAGCGACGTGAGGGTTAGTTGTGCTGTTATTATAACGCCCTCTATCCGCATATGTTGTTAATATTTACGTCAATATACTGAGTCTGCTCGGTTGGTAAAAGCTCGCTAGTGGACTCACGTTATGGAGTTATTATTATTATTATTATTATTATTATTATTATTATTATTATTATTATTATTATTATGGTACAGTTTAACAGTAATGATAGCTTCAACACCAAAACTACTAACGACTTACTTTGAGGGGTAGTGATTGTAAAAGTGACTTAAATTAAACGCACACACTTTAGCGGGGGGAGAGTATGAGGAAATCAAAGTCCTCCATCACACGTGTAAAACCACCGTCAACCCACCCAGAAGAGATTCAAGCCTCAACCCCTCACCCCTCCCCCCCACCACAGGCAATCAACTACGTCCCTATTGTGTTATATCGTGGTTAAGGTAACCGGCCCCATGGTATAGTGGTCAATGCACCTGGCTGCGAGTTTAGGGGTCCTAGTTTCGATTTTAGGCTGATATTTTTACACTCATGGCTGTTTCCAGCCTATGGCCTAGGTAAGTTTTTTCATTCAAGTCATATATTTTCCACTACCCTCTTACTAGCTAGGCCTGTCGTAGCTTCATATTCCTTAAAATCTAACTTAAGACTAGGACAGGCACTGCATACAGTCCCCGGCCTTTAATTTATTAATGTAAAAGCGTAGACTCATATTTCACCAGTGATACATTTTTCATGTTAGGAATCGAACCCGGACCCTTAACTCAGTTGGCAGTCAGATTACCGACTTAAACTAGGGTGTCGGATTGCAGGCTGGTATCATGGGTAATTTTTCCAAAAGGGAATTTTCTCAAAGGTCACCAGGGTTTGGTTAGTTAGGGTTAAGTTATATTTAAGATTTCCACTGGTTCCAGACCTTCATAATCACTATCAAGACAATATCATCTCATTGCGGATACGACGTGTAGACAACCTACCACAGGTGTACCCTGGGCAAAACATTCTATGCCACCAGAGTGGCTAAAAGTCTACATACACAGGTCATCCAACTAGATACTATATCACTATATCTTTCCCAGTCCAAGGATAAATACGATAAGAAACACTATAAAGGTCTGATCAAAATAAGCTCATTATTGAATTTCTAGCTTGATAAATATCATGCGCATGAAATTGTTCTACTGAAACAAATTTTACCATTTGTCATTGTCAGTTTTATGGAGTTGGTGTGTCGTGGTTAAAAGTTCAGTGGTGCTAGTATTATCCGCGAGTTACACACGCCACAATGGTCGCGGTAGCTGTCTGCGATTGTAAAGCTAGTCGGCACAGCTTCATACTTGCACCTTACTTGCCAAACCCCCGTTTCTCCCCCTACGCTCCCCCACCCACGACCCTCAAACACATTTATCTCTTTTTCCTTCGGCAATCTCACTCACCCTCATCTCGTTGGGCTCGTTTTATGAGTCTTTTGTCTCTGGAGCAAACTTTAATTTCAACTTGTGTGGTGGGTGTAATCACCAAAGTTCTTTGGATACGGGAGTGTGAAAAGTCATGCAATTTTTATTTTCAAACGTAATCAATAAATAAGGTCTGATATAATTTTCCAATTGTTGTGAGCTTTCTCAACATTGAATTTCAAGAAAATTACATACGTATTTTTATTTCTTTAAGAGTGTAGCATACAATTTACTAATATATTATGGTTGTGCTTTGGGGTGGAGGAACCTTGTTTGTGTAAGGGTGTGCAAGGAAAATTTTTTTTAGGACTTCCATTACACCCCTCCCCCCTTCCTTCAATAAATGTATGAAAATTGCATGTCCTAAAATCTATTTGGGATGGTCCTTCTATACAACTTTTGAAAATTATAGGCTATTATTTTTATAGGATACTTGAAGTAGTCATCCCATTTTTTTTAAATTTAGATGATTTTGGAATCTATGTGTGATAGTCTTCCTTCAGCAAATTTTTGAAAAATGAATGTCTTCAAAAGCAATTTTTTGTGGTCCTCACTTTGAATTTAAGGACATATATATACCTCTAAAAGCTATTTAAAGTCGTCCTCCCTTAGGAATTTTGGAAATTTGGCTGCCCTTGAAGTTGTTTAGAAAGATCCTAACAAAAACATTTTTGAAAATTGAATGATTTTAGAAACTATTTGGAGTTGTCATCGACTGTTTATTTTAACCATACGCATTTAGATTTTCCTGGAAAATTTTAAGAATTGAATGTCTTTATACATTTTTTGGAGTGGAGCATGTTTTTGAAAATTGAATACCTTTATAAGCTATTTGCACTTGGAAGCAGTCATTCAGTTTAATATTCGAAAATTTAAAAAGCTGTTAAATACATCTAGAACGAAGCTAATTTATTCCAGGAGGGGCAATTAAACCCCCTACACCAAAATCCCTTTTTTCACTGTCACTAATTTGGAGTAATCCTTCCTTAATTTTTGGAAATCAAACTCGTTTAAAAGATATTTAGAACTGTACTCCTTCCGAATCTTTTTTAAAATTTGGATGCACCCCAAAATCTATTGGAATAACCTCCCCCTAGACATATTGAAATCCGAATGGCCCTAGAAGCTATTTGGAGTGCTTTGCGCCTGATATTTTCTGACATTAATATGCCTCTAAAAGCTATTTGAAGTGATCTTCTCCAGCCAAATTTTGAAAATTTAGATGTATCTAGAAGAAATTTGGAATTTATTTAATCTTCTCAGATTCACATACGATAATATCAGAGAATTGTAAATATATAGATAGGGTACAAATTATTTCCTGCTCATTCTATCCCCCTATTCTGCTACACTGGTCGTGCTCTAACACAGCTTATATCATACCCCTTGCTTTAAGAAAAAGAACCACATTTAGTTTTTTTAATCCATCCCCAACACTAGGAGGCGTATTAATTGGTATTAGTCTTAGCTAAATTGTCTTTTCAGTTTCCTGAAATCAACCCATGGGCTCTTAAACCTTATTCAGACTCCCTTGCTCATCAAGTATAGGAATAAACAGAACATATCATATATTAAATGGATAAATTAAAATATTCATAAAGTTTATAAATATACATGCACCCAAGAAATAAAAAATTAGAACTATTTTACTAATTCTTTTATTTACATTACATTTCTTTAGATTATTACTCGACGCGAGTTTTTGAAATAGATTATTATTTAGGCATCTGACTTACAAACTAATTTAAAGCAATAACTGACACAACACTCATTTAAACGATTGAGAAATATTACCAATGATAGTTGCTTATGTTAAGATTCGAACCTGGGAACTTTTAACCAAACATACTTGCTATTCGCACTAAACGTTGGCACCACGTTTAAACTTTAGATTCTCAATACACTGAACTGAACTGCCAATGATGGGGTGGTCGAAGTCTGTGTTGGGTGTATATGAGACGTGGGGTGTAAGTTTTACAACCTCATGTGTGTTTTTTGGCACCTTTTCAGACTATACGCATATGCACTAGTTACGATAATGAGTTAGTGATAAAATAGGTTACATTTGGAGGAAATGTACCCACATTAGCGTGGAAGGAGTGTGCAAACACATTTATGAAAACCATATTCAGCACACCCGACCAGGATTCGAACCCTAATATCCCTGTCATCAGCAGTCTGTAGTAAAATTAAGGTGAGATTGACTACATTGAGATATAGTTTGTTTTATGTGCACTGCGTTTTTCTACCCGTTCTATCAGAATTTAACTACACTGATTGGGTAGTTATGACAAATATAGCTTTTTTTTTTAAAGTGCCAAGTGAGAAATGTTGGGTTTGAATCTCGGTCGGGTGTACTGAGGGTGGTTTTCCCTGAATGGTCTTACACTATTCTTCTGTGATAGGGCAGGTACACACCCTCTAAATTAAACCTTCCTCATCACCAACTCATTAGCGTAATTAGTAAATAAGCCTGTAGTCTGAACCGTTAATAAGACGCAGTGCTAAAAAAAGAATTACCAGCCTTGTACTTATAGACCGATATTCGATCCCTGACCTTCTCATTACCGGCAAACCACAGATACTAGCCTGACGATTAGCCGCGTGCCCACCTATGTGAGTTATATTAAGAGTTAGTGTGTAAATAATTAATATTTTAAATGTGTTTTTTATATACGCACATTTATTTTGTTTTATTACTTTAAATATGCGATTTCAGGAAATGAAAACATCATTGATTAGTTCACAAGCTGTTCAAACTTTTGAAAATGGAACTAAAGCATTCATTATTTTCGAATAGACAATCAACTTTAAACTTTACTCTTGCACACTTACTTGTTGCTAGGTTCCCTGTCAAAGAAATACGACGAAATTGTAAAGGACAGGAAATTGATTCAAGAGTTCTATACGAAGAAAATGAGATGTAAGGGGAATTATTGCCATTAACAGCAGTGGATGAGTAAATAGAAAATTCATTTGAAATGATCACAGTGAACTGATTACATTTGCGTTAATTTTGTTGGCCCAGTGGTAGTAGTTATCCATGGAGAAATATTGTAATGTTCTGTTATTTTATTCATAGATTTACTCGTGGAGTGTTTATTTCTTTTACATCGTGTCTCCCTACTCGTTTTGGTTACACCCCCCCCACCCTCCCCACCACCCCCCCCCCCACCCCCACACACATTTATGTATATATATTAATTACGCTGATGGAGTTTGGATGAAAAAGGTAGAATTTTAGTGGTAATAATATATTCGCTCTCGCTTGGAAAATTATTTAAGAATAAACGGTACGGTGCACAGCAACAACTTTATCTCTCTCTTTAATATTAAAATAGAGAATTTAATAAAAACTAGTAAAATTTGTGAAACGAAATAATATACACCGTTGTAGAAAAACTCAACCAAAGAGCATAAATTTAATAATATATACAAGCGTATCACCCAGACGGGTAGTAAGATGCGGTGATAAAACTATATGTATACACCGTTACATTAACATTGAGAAAAGAGTAGCATATCTGTCCACCAAAGTGAACAACAATCAATTTTATATCTGTAAGTAATCCATGAAAATATATATTCGCTCATCGCTAAAATAAACTAGTGGTTTTATAAAAATATATACCAGATTTTTTTTTTAATTTAACAGTTCTACAACTTTACAATGATAAACTATTTCGTATTTCAAATAATTACGGATCTATGACCAAAATAGGAAATTTCCCTTTTTTAAAAGTGCCATTAAAGTAATTTTAATTGGAAAACTTGAATTGCCAATTTGTTTGTAATGTTAAACAATTTTTATAATAGTAATAAAATTTAATCAAAATCATTAGAGTGGATTTTGAGAAAATCGAATTTATCTCTTATTTCACTTCAGTAAACACCTTAATTTTAGGGTTGGATGTATAATTCTAAAAACTCCATGTGAGAACATTATGAAAACCGTAGATTCCAAGTTTTAGCTCGATCAGTAAAATAGTTTTGGCTCTAGTCCAAGATATAGACAGACAGCAAACCAAAAACAATATTTTCTGTTTCAGAAGGTCATGAAAAGTGGACATTTATCGAAATCTCAAGTTTGATTATTTTGACACAAAACTTTTCTCTTCGGGGTGTCGAGGCAAATTAAAAAATAGCATCACTTCCACCAAAGAAAATAAATAAATATTATACACTGTTACAAAACCATTCAGAAAAGAGGAACGTCCACTAAAGAGTACATACAACAGCTTAATTTTCAAAGAACTGAATTAATCTTCTTTATATAATTGGCATGTAGCTCAGAAACTATTGATTTTATAAAAACATATTTCAAACTAAAGAGTTTTAAATTTAATAGTACTACATTTTTATTCTTTACAATGATCGATTATTTCGTATATTAATTAGTTACGGAGATACGATCAAAATTGGAAATTTTTGGAAAAATGAAAATTTCGCTTTTGTTTGTAATGTTAAACAGTGTTTGGATACAACATGTAATCAAAATCGTTATAGCAAATTTTGAGAAAATCTATTTTCTTTTTCTCCTTCAGTAACCTATCATTAATTTTATAGTTAAATATCTTATTCTCAAAAATCCTCGGAGAGCGGAATTGTAAAAACAAATTCTTCAGTTTCAGGGGTCATAAAACGTCAACATCTATCAAAATATCGAGTTATGTTTTTTTACGATCTCAATACTTATTTCTATAAGGGGTTGAAATAGATATATTACATAAAACCCTCAATAAACCCAACCGGGATTCAAACCCAGATCTCCTCATCACTGATCATTTAGTCTAATACGAAAGTGACATGTTAGATCATGCAACCGTCAATGAGGCTAATAGTTTTAAAGCTATTCATCATAGTTAACAGTACTATAACCCGCTTTAGTGGCTTTATGATCCAACGCACTGCGCAAGAAGTAGACTCCCGATGACGAGGAGATCAAGGTTCGAATCTCGGTTGGGTATACTGAGGGTCCCGGCACAGATTTATCTGATTACCAAACCCTTCCTTCACCTCTGACAAGACATCTTGTGAATGTGGGGAATGCCAGGCCGCCACCGTGGCTCGGATCTCACGTTAAACTGTAGGTCCTCCATTTCATCTAACAATCACCCTATCATTACACATTAGCGTAAGGGCGTATAACCCGGACGGGTAGTAAGACGCGGTGCTAATAATAATAATAATATACTGAGGGTGGTATTCTAAAATGGTTTTCCCCCCTGCCTCCATACAAATTTGGGCACACTTCCTCCAAATATAAACTTTCTAATCTCTAAAAAGCAGTAGGGTAATTAGTACATAATCATATTAACCGAACTGGTAGTAAGACGCGGTGCTAAGAAAAAACCAACACTACTAAACACTTAAACTCATTATGAACAATGTGAATAAAAACTATATATCTATAATTTGACTTATTAGAGATAAATCTTATCAAATAGAAATCCAACCTTTTTTTAGAATCATGGATATAAATCATAAATCTCGAATCCTAGTAAAACGTGTTTACTAATTTAGTAAAAATTAAATTTAAAAATGCTGGTTCTAAATATTTAAATAAGTTTGATATATATATATATGTATATATCTTAATACATGTTTTTTTAAATTTAAGACCCAAAATAAGCTATTTTCAGTTCCAAAATCAATAAAGGTATCTGTCGCTCTTCTGTATAGCTAGTTTTAACTGTTGAAAACTATATTTGACACAAACTGTCGTAAAACTAGTAAACTGGTGTTAACAATAAAAATATAGATATACCTTGATTTTCTTGAGAATAAACATTTGAAACAGGTTCTAAAAAACGCAAGCATGTTTTTAGCGGTAAACAACCAAACATTAAATTATTAGGGTAATTTATAGGTACTGGAATTTTCTAATTAAGGTGACAGCTCTGTAGATCACGTGACTTGACGTATGAATACGTGAAATAAGAACTCATAGTTTTCCATTAGTCACCCATTCGTAAGAAAATTGGGGTGTGCAGTCCGATAACCCCGAAATGTAGCAATCCTACCTTGAAAGGTTACATTGATATTTGCTGTTTACAAAAAACTTTTCCACATCACGGATCCCCTGAAGCCAATAATATATCATCACGGCACCACTACTCTCCACCGCCACACAAGGTGAAATTAAAAAATACACATTTCTAGGGTTATTATTGTTATTATTATTATTATTATTATTATTATTATTATTATTATTATTAGCACCACGTCTTACTACCAATTGGGGTTATACACTTATGTACTAATTATGCTAAATGTTTTAGGGATGCGGAAGATTATAGTCATGGGAAGTGTACCCACATTTGCGTGGAGGAAGAGTAAAAAACAGTTTTGAAAAATAAACTCCCTCAGTACACCAACTGAGACTTGAACCTCAATCTCCCCGTCATCGGGAATATAGTATACTGCAAGAGTAATGTCTTAGACCATGCGGCCAACGACGTAGGTATATTTCATAGTAATAGTATTATTAACAATTATATATTGCATTAATAGTAAATATGAGTTGTTTTAAGGAGTTTGTATGGTGGTATTTTGATTAATTTCAGCCTTTACCTAATGATATTATTGGTACTGTTTTTCGTCCGTCAGCCGAAACGAGAACGTTGTTTCGTACAGATAAGTGGTGGATAATGGTATAAAGTTCTCAATTTCTTTTTGACCCGCCTCGGTTGCGTAGTTGGCTAACGCGCTTGTCGTGTTGAGCTCGACTGCTGAGGACGGGGAGATCAAGGTTCGAATCTCGGTCGGGTGAGCTGGACGCGGTTTTTCCTAAATGGTTTTCCACTCTCCCTCCACTAAAATGTGGGTTCACTTCCTCTAATTCAACCTTCCCAATTCCTAATCCATTAGCGTAATATGTACTTAAAGCATATAAACCCGAACGGGTAGTAAGACGCGGTGCTAAATATTAAATATATTTCCTTTTATAAATATCAGGATACACCGAGGGCATATAGAATAAAAAGTCCATCATTGGTATTGAGGGTAGTGATATATTGAAAGCAACTTCAGTGGCCGAATGATCTAAGGCGTGACGCTCGTGCTGCTGGTGACGGGGAGATCCCAGTCGGTTCTACTGAGGGTGGTTTGTCCTGAATGGTTTCCCAACATCCTTCCATGAAAATGCGGGTATACTTCCTTTAAATTCAACTTTCACAATCCCTAACTCATTATCGTATTTAGTAGATTTGCGTACAACCTAAACAGGTAGTAAGACGTGGTGCAAAATAACAAATACAAAATAAGTCGGTTTTATTCAATAGATGGCTAGCGGACCCCCACAAGACACTTTGCGAGCCCCAGGTTTGTAACCTCTCAGTGACACTATGGTGCAATTATTAAGATAATCGGTTAAGGGAAAAATTGGCTACTTTCAGATTAAACGCAGTGTAATTAGAGGGGGGAAGACGAGGGAATGTTATTTTATTTGTTTTGGGAGGGTCTACAAGTTTGGTGACTATGATTAACTACTGAAACATTTTAAAACACTTGTCAAGATAAATCATCTAAAAATATATTCGTTATGTAGATGCTTACATTTACGACCCGCCTCAGTGGCGTAGTTATAGCTAACGTGCTAGTTTAGTGTTGAGCTGGACTACCGAGGACGGGGGGATCGAGGTTCGAATCCTGCTCACGTGAACTGGGGTGGTTTTTCCTTAATGGTTTTCTACTCTCCTTTCACTTAAATGCGGCTTCACTTTCTCTATATTCAACCTTCCCAATTCCTAACTCATTAGTGTAATTAGTACTTGAGCGTATAACCTGAACGGGTTGTAAGACGCGGTGCTAAATTAATAGAAAATAGAACTTACGTTAACTAAACAATTTATCTAAGATTGAATAACAATAAATTTAGATATAAATCATAATCGTGAGAATAATACCTTATAAAACAGAATTAAATAGCCAATCGTGGAGTCATGAGCAAATAAAAGGTTAGTTAAAAAAATGACAAAATTTGTATTTAAAATTTAAAAATGTGCAGTCTGAAAAATATGTAAACAATTATTCTGTGGGAGGGAAAAAAATGTTTCTTTAACACTGTAGCAGTCACTTTAATAGTGAATGATCAAAACAAATTGTTTATCGTTTTTGAGTTACACATTTACTTTGTTGAGAACTAGACCGGATACGAACTTACACAACTTCGTTGATACGATCAAGTCCAATATCATTTCCCTCACACGTTCCATTCGAATGGGCCGCAAGATGAGTTGGACATATATACGACGTCTAGCGAGTTGATTGAATAGCTTTAGTGGGTATATTTTAAAAATTACATCACAATAACACATGACCTGAGAGGTCCACGGCCTTAGACTTGCGTTGCACTTGACTGCTGATGATGGGAGGACGGGGTTCAAATATCGGACAGGTTATTTGGGGGTGGTTTCTCACTTGATAGTTTTACTGCGTTTTCCCCATTCTATTTCCACGATTATGCGGCTGCAATTTGTTCTAAGCCCCTCAATATAACTTCACAGCCTTATCGCAAATGGAATACGATATGTCATGTTTACTTTTATGAATTATTTTGGTAAAACACGCGTTTAGATGAAAATTGCCATTTACACCCAAAACCCAAATAAATGCTTAACATTTTTTAAAGGTTTTTAAAGCGCACTTTCTAAACCGACTGATTATATCAATAAACGACTTATAAACTAATTTAAATCTAGAACAGACTAAACACCCAGTCTCTGGTTGTTAATTCATCACTGTGAAAGAGGAAACTCACAATTCACCAAGGAATTTTTTTTCACCAATGCCAGGAATTGAACCCGACACCTTTAGTTTAGTAGACAGACACGATATCTACTGGGCTAAGATGTCGGATTTAAAACTGTTTTTTTTAAAGAAGAAAATATATAAGAGATTTAAGACAAATGAGATGGAATGATTGATTAGGGGTGAAGAATAAACATTTAATAGGGATCGAAATTAATAAAGATGAAATAAAAAACGACTAATTTGTAAACTTATTCTTTGTTTAGTATTTCCAAAATCCCCCTTATAAAGCCAAAACACCTCCGTCACCATCAAACGACAAGCTGATGTTGAATTTCTAATAGGAGATACCACAAAGAAGTTCATTAAGTGCGGAAGGGTATTTTGCTTTCATCTGTGATCATTTCCCTCTCCTTTTCTTGGTTGTTTCTTTGCCACTATTACCCAAGTTACCGTGATTTCTGAGTTACCTTAGCTTAGGTGTGGTTTAGTTTCTCACAGAGAGAAAGTATTGCAATAGTTGGAATTGTTGACCAAAATATTACGATGGATATTTACGTTTTATATGCTTCAGAACTAAAAAAAAGATGGCTCTTATAATTATTTTTTATCTATAGATTTATCACTCGTTCTGTATTTAGGGCTACAGTTGAAACAATTTTGATGGATTTTGATAAAACTTGTTTTGAAAAGTCAAAATATTTTGAAAGTGAATATAACATTATTATTATTATCACCGCGTCTTACTACCCGTTCGGGTTATACGCACTTACACTAATGTGTAATGATAGGGTGATTGTGAGATGAAATGGAGGACCTACAGTTTGACGTGGAATCCGAACCACGGTGGTGGCCTGGCATTCCCCACATTCACAAGATGTCTTGTCAGAGGTGAAGGTGAATATAACAATTTTGTTCAAAATGTACATCTGTGTGGTGATAAATAAGCTTATATATTTGAATTTGAAAGTTGTTAAAAATAGTTCTTTGGTTCAGAAAAAGTCTTATGGCCCACCTCGGTGGCTGCATAATCTAAGGCATCACTCTCAAAATAGACTACACTGCCGATAACGGGGATATCGGGGTTCAATCCCAGTCGGGTGTACTGACAGAGGTTTCCTTAAATGGTTTTCCACTCATCCTCCAAGATAATGCGGGTACACTTTCTATAAATTCAAACTCACTAATATATAACACATTATAGTAATTAGTACATAGGTGTGTAATCTGAATGGGTGCTAAAACGTGGTGCTAAAATAAAACCCAAGTATAAGCTGGATTAAATATATTAGAAAAAAAATTTAATATATTGTTTATTATGATGAGGAAAGCATATTTATAGGTAGTTTGCTGATACGCTAGTTTCAGCTGCAATGTTTTCTTACACACTTGAAAACGGATAATGTCAAACTAAAATCATTGAAATAAAGATTAAATTTCAGTTTAATTTACTAGAGATTTATTTTCAGCATTTGCAAAATACATTAAAATAATAAAGTTATTTGGGAAATCACAAAAGTGTTATTAAATAAAAATAAACCGTTCTCATGTATTTCAATAACGTAATATCTTATTACGACTTTGATCAGGCAAACTGAGATTTTGAGTGTTTGCTAAGTCAAGGAGGGGATGATTGTTCTTTTGTGATCCCAATGAGGCAACACGAAGTCTATTATTCCGAAGTGAGTGGAGTCTCCTTCCATTCAAAGTAGGCCTACCTATCATGAATCTAATTAAATATTCGGATAAAATTAAGTTCGTGAAAACGAAATGAACAAAACTTTGTTTTATTTCAAAACAAAACACTCATACATTACGTAAAAACACTCATACATTACGTAAAAACACTCTTGTTTTCGTACTATATTCTGTAATACATTAAGTTTCAAGAATTTACTGACGTGCTAGAGTCAGTATGATGGTTTATACCATATTTGACTCTTTATGAAAATCATGCAATTTCGCCACTTATGTATTTTTCCTAATTGTATCGATTCATATTTATTCACTCCTCATTTCTATATTACCCTTACCTAAATAAATATATTATTCATTATTTTTTAAATTGAAAAATGGCACCTGGACACGTCAGTCAAATCCGGAAGCTTTGTCTCAGTGGTTAGAGTATTGGTGTGATAAGCTAAAGGTCCAAGCTTCGATTCCCGTGTCTAAGTTTAATTTTTCAATTTAAAAGAATATTATATTTAAATGTGGCTATAATCGTAACTAGAAAATTTGTTATGACTTGGATATTTAATCCATCATAAATAAATAGTTTTTTTTAAATGCGTTATATTGATGTTTACAAAACGGTAAATGTCCCCATCATAGGTCAGTGACAAGGCATAAACCTAATATGAAAACCTGCCGAAGGTGTTTAGATCTCACTCAATGGGAAATAAATTGTTTAGCATAAATGAGTCAAATGTGTAGAATAATAAGTTTGTACCATTTTATTTTTGATCTATCTAATTATATTGATAAGTAGTTTTTAAGCCTGCTGTGATATATTTTTTTCTACGTTATTACCCAACCTAACCTTACCTAGACTTCACGTAGAAGATGAAAGTCTGGTAAATAGTGGCGGTAAATCAAGACACATGTAAGATTCCTTAGTTCAGTCGGTGGCATGGTCTAGGTTCGATTCCAAGAATTGCCTAACATTTTAAATTAATTAATACATAAAAATTTGGTGTGTGTATTGTATGTTTTATAATTAAGTATATTTGTAAGTGTTGAACTTTTATACTCGATTGATTCAGAATGACATTCAGTTGGTACGTGATAGCTTCAATATAAAATAAAATTATTTAATTAGATTTGTTAAATAATTTGTAATAAGTTATATTAAGCGGGGGCTGTACCCATAGTCTTAGTAACTGTTAACTGAGATACCACGATTCAATAAATGAAAAAAAAAAGATGATCTAAAAGGGTTTTGATTTTTAATTAGCCAGTTTTATATTCTCTTACCCGTCATATATTGATGCATTTCTACCTAAACAACCTTTTATCCACTATCCCAATACTACTAGTTGTTAATACAGACGTGTTTAATATATTAATGAAAATAAAAATAATTATATTAAAATATAACATTATAATTAGAGTCTAGAATATATTTCCTTTTTCAATCACATGTTAATTTAGGAAACATGTAGTGAGGTTTAATAACTTCTCGAAACTTAAACTATGTTGAAACAAAACCTTCCTTGTAGAGACTGTAAACATTGTATTATAATTGTTTATTATTCTTAAAATGAGTTTTGAAAGAATAAATAATTAAATATATATCATTTAAGCTACCGAGCTAGGAAAAAGTGACATTTCCAAAATTAATTATGTATTTTGGGGTAGTTTTCATTATATATTCTACACAACTTGAATTACTAATTAGGATATAAACTATTTCATGTAGTTGTAAATGAGAACTGGTCTGCCACATAACATTTTCAGAAACAGTCATTTGATATTCTATAATACATTATCACCTACATACATACAGCGAGAACAGAGTTTAAAGGAAATATTAAATAAACGTTGAAAATAGTACTACACAAACTTAATTATTTTATACTTTTGTTTTGTTGACCTAGATCAAGTACCATAAATTTATTTTATGTGATTGATTCGTTTCATTTAATAGAATATTGGTAATATTTAAAAATATTCAAATTTAAAGACAACACAAAAACTGTGTTTACACTATAACAGTACAAGTATTAAGAAATAAAAATGTTACACTGATGTAATTTTATTATTATGAGAATATTCTACACAAGACCTATTACTTTGTACCTTACCTTTTATTTTATAAGTCAGCCAGAAGTGAAATTTAATTAAATCTGTTCGTCGTATACCCGAGCGAAATATTGCATAAATCAACTTTCTTTCTGTGTCCAAATCAAAGAGCTTGTTAATTTTATCGACAAATTTGTGATTTTTGTAAAAATCTATAGCTTACCTTACGCTTACGCTCTAATAAGGCTAGAAAAGCAACAACAAATTAAACAAAAATCATTAAAATTTGTGTACTAATAATCTAAATAAATTTTGAATGTATACACATTATACTATTGTGTAATATACTAAATTAAATTGATCCAAATTAGTAAAAATAAGAAAATGTTTGTCTGTCATGATCAATGCGTGATATCTACTGCACACAGAGGTCTGCAATTTTAAAAATTAGTAGCCCCTCTGCACTAACATACTCACCTCAAAGACGGAATTTTAAAATTAAAAGTTATCTTCCACGTACATTCATAAAACTATAAACAATTCTCCTGAAAACACAGGTTACTTCAACTAGTTAATCATGAATCCATTAACTTAGTTCTGCCATAATTGTTTGAATTGATTTTAATCGTTACAAAATATCAAATTGACCAATTTGTATTTTGTTCTAAAGTAAGAAAATATATTGAGAGTATAAACTGATCTGGTTTATACCGTTTTGAACTCACACGATATAATAATTTAAAGGTCGACCAAATCTAAATTTTAAGATTCTCAAAATCTCATCAAACCTAATTTGTAGTCTGTTTCACAGTCAATTAAGTAATATAAATTACATCAAATTTGAAAATAAATATTACAAAAGTTATTAATAATAATATTACTTGAGCCAGCTATCGTAATTTCTTAATTAAACTCATTAAATTAAAAATTATATAATAGTAAATTTTATAATTGTAATACACTTACAGATTGAAAATAATCATAACAAATTATTAGTAGGGCCTAATAAAATATGATCATCATAAAAACTTTCACGAACCACTTAGTCGAAAATTATAATGAAATTATTTATAAAAAGTACTAAACTTGAAACAAACTATTCCAAACTTAATGATATTTGATTAATTATACTTAATGCATAATTTAGCTTGAAACAGAAGAGCTAAACATGAGCTGTTAGTAAACATACATTAAATTAAAGTATTGTTATTTTTACAAACAATTCTAAACAGTTCTAAAATAAAATATAGGCCTACACAATTCAAATTATAAAATAAGTGATATAGATGGCTATGTATTGAAAGCGCATAGGTCGAATTTTTGTACCGGGTTTAAATTAAATCAAAATGCAAGGTCTAGGTGCGCTTTTGATCCAAATCTTTGTTTGCTTTTTAAATGAGGTTGTACCCTCTTGTACTCTATCAATGTTCTGCGGATAGATCATGAATACAAATACAATATTGGCACCAACAAAGGAAATGAAGCAAATAAAGCATAAAATAACATAT
Organism: Timema cristinae; assembly: GCA_039000515.1. Taxonomy (NCBI): domain Eukaryota; kingdom Metazoa; phylum Arthropoda; class Insecta; order Phasmatodea; family Timematidae; genus Timema; species Timema cristinae. The sequence continues at coordinate 48,439,179 of JBCFYV010011172.1, forward strand.
TAATTTTAGCCTATAATGTTGGGTTTATAACCTCAACCCAAAATTAATAACAAAGTAGAAATCGATTTAGATGTAATAAATAAAGATAAATATTATATTATTTATATAAATGGTAAATAAGTTAATTTAACTTTCAATTTTATTTATAATAGTTCTGACCAACAGTCGCAATACCAAAAACAGAAACTGAAATATACATAAGAAGATTACAACATAATATAATAGAATAATCACAAGAGCATTGCGATTTGTGAATGCGGTAGAAAGGAGATATCTAAGAAATATATATGGAAACACTCGTATGAACAGAGTAAGTAATGAATGGATGCTGCAGAAGTGCGGGTTGAAAGGGTATCCAATATGTCAATCATCTGAAAGAGGTATCTTACGTTAGTTTGGGTATGTTGAGAGGATGAGGGTGGATCGAGTGACGAAGCAAATATATGAAGGTAGATTGTGTGGATCAAAAGGAAGGGGTAGGCCAAATAAGATTTGGCTAAATATTGTAGACTGTGTGAAAAAGAGAAACAATAAGAGTTTTAAGAATAAAAAAATCACGCATGAATTGATGTATCCATGTCGTTGGAGTGAAGGGAGTGTGCAAGGATAGGGAAGTGTGAATAATGTCATTGAAGATGGATTAAGTACAGAGTTGTTTTTGAGCTATACCAGGGTCTCCAAACCTTTTGCTATGTGGGTCACATAATATATTTTACACATTTTCGCGGTTTAAAGTAACGTCCACCTGTTCTTCAAGTAGCATTATTTTTGGCCTGAATATCTTGACATGCACAAATAGATCATAAATCAAATTTGTTTCAACATGAAAATTTAGATTAAAGTCATATGGCCAGTCACGTCTATAAAAATTTCACTTTCCAAGGCCAATCAGTGTTTGATAAAAGGGATTTACATTGATTCTTTGTAATGCAATAGATTTGACCCTAAGGAGTATTTGAAAGCATTGACCATTTATCATTCTAATTATTTATATATTCAAAAATATTTTACATATAATTAAACATATTTTACTTTATTTAAACTGTACAACCTATTACGTGGCGCTTAAATCACGTCTTCCTCTAAATTATTTACTAGTTAGTTCGCGCCTCGAGGTACGATGGCAGCATCTACTGGAGCTAAACTTAAGAAATGTTAACGTCTTTTAACGTAATCCAGACAAGTTAAGATCTTTTAAAGTAATTTCCTCTTCGAGAAGATTCCACACGCAATAGGTATTCTTTTTTGAGTTTGTAGGTGTGTAATTTACCGTTAGAAAGGTTCCTTCGAGAAGCTTCTATTGAACTCAGATATATGTGACTTTTTGAAACTTCGTATTTTACTGTGCAATCAGTCGTGGTCTTGAATGGACGTGCTTTAAGCGATCGGTGATTATAAGTTGCTAGGCCCTCGACATGATCGTGTTTCGATTAGAATATTAATACCATTTTGTTTTCAATTTAAGGAATAAATAGATATCAAACTTTATGTGATATATTATCATTTATTAAAGTCTAATGATAAGGAACGAGGCATTATAAGTAAAGCACATAGTGGCGTAATAGAAACGATGATTTACGGAGTGACTCTTAAATGATTCTGTTATGTAATCTAACAAATAGCATTCTAACGTGGGGAGGAGAAGTATAACAAATGACTCCCAATCACGGGGCTATTATACGTCAATAAAAAGAGAAGTATAGCAAATGGCGATACAACGTGGGGGTTAATATGCAACTATTAAACTTGCCACGAACACGTAATGTAACATCTTCTATGTGAGAAATGGATCAACTTATATTTCCAATAATTAGTCAATATAATTACATTTTTAAATTAGTTAATATCCTTCGGAACTTTCTTTTGATAACCCTTGCCAGGATAATTGGAACTACCTAAAAATCGTCATATTCAAAATGTTCTGTTGTAGATATAAGGAATGGTGCCTGTGAATGAAAATGAAGGTTTGCAATTCCGACAGCACTCTGTCTTGGTGTCATGGGTGAAGCACGCGTGCGGACAGAAACTGGACATGTCAAATAAACTGTGTGGTTGATAAATTACGAAGTGACACAATTAATTTGTTTTTTTGATAAAATCTTGGAACAAGCCGGATATAATCTTGTGGTGGGCCGGATGTGGTCCGCGGGGCGTAGTTTGGAGATCCCTGAGCTATATGTACAGTTTCTTGCCTACCCCAGAATGGAACGGCGTGTTTAAATATATATATATATATATATATATATATATATATATATATATGTATGTATGTATGTATGTATGTATGTATGTATGTATGTATGTATGCATGTATGTATGTATGTATGTATGTATGTATGCATGTATGTATGCATGCATGTATGTATGTATGCATGTATGTATGCATGTATGTATACATGTATGTATGCATGTATGTATGCATGTATGCATGTATGCATGCATTACTAGAATAGGAAACATGTGTTGGGCCAAATTTTTAAAACATATAATTTTAGCTTACGAATGAACTCTAATAAACGGGCAATGGCTTATTTTATGATCTATTAAAAGTTTCGAACACTAACACTTGACCTTAAAAAAAATTTATTAATTTATACTAGTGTAATTCTAGACAAGTTTTGGTAATACAAATTTGAGATCTGAATTAGTTTGTATTTTTAGGGGTGTATGACTTACATTTTCTGAACCAATTGATTATATTATCATCATACGACCTACAAACTAACTTAATCTTAGAACAGACACAGTCATAGAGACAGCCAATTCATCACCGAATTAAAAACACCCGATTTTCCCCAACTAAGAATTTTTTTAACGTGTCAAGTATCGAAACCAGTATTATTAGATCGGGAATTCGACTCACTACTGACTTTATTAATATGTTTGACGAAATATCAATTATTTGTGACCGCATAAGGAAAAAGTTTGATAGTACTAAAGTTACGGTGCAATACATTTATACACCAGTCACGTAATGTACAACATACAATATGAACATCCATTAATGTTATCATGTCGATTTAACAGGATAGAATGGGAAATTAAACCCAGATTAGCAACCATTTATCTTCAATTTAGAATCATATTCGTAAAGAGAGCAATTCACCCATGTGAGTTTTAAACGTATCTGAAACACCAATCCGCATAATAAATCTTACGAGTTTAAAACACAACAAACCTCGTGCTCTACGTGTTTTAAAAATTAGAGGATGGTGGAATTAAAGCTGGTAACATTAAGATGGATAATATATTGGTTTGCGTAGAGTAGAAAATTATACTCAAAGCTTTATGGCTATTATGAAAATTAGATAATTATGTAACAATGTCAAGTTTATCAAGCCTGCATAGATATTTGTGGAACTACATAACGTTGGTAAATCATGACGGAAGAAGCATTTATTCTAATAATGACACTTGCATTTAATATTTTTTATTGATTATACGAATATTTTAAATAAGTTTAATATTTAAACATTTTAAAATATCGTGTAGCCTTAAGGTGGGATGGAAGGGGACGCGAGAAAAGGCCAGTGTATTTGCAGTTTTTATGGTAAAACTTTTTTTTTGCCAAAATAAATCAAATATTGCTCCATTATAAAAATAGAGTTTAATTTTCTTCACATGTCGATATCAACAGTTCCTGAATACCTGTCAGGAGCATGGTGGCATTTACTGGAGCAATATTTGATTTATTTTGACCAAAAAAGTTTTGCCAAAAACTGCAAAAACACTGGCTTTTTCTTGCGTCCTCTTCTATCCTACTTTAATTTTAAATTCGATCAAGTTAAAAATAAATTCACGGATATATATATCCGTGAATTTATATACATATATATACATAAATATACATATATATACACATATATATGTACTCAAAACTTAATCTGGATACGAGACTAATAATGACGGTTCACTGGTGGAGCATTGGCTCAAAAAGTCAAGAGTCACGAGTTCTTAGACTCCCGTGTCCAGATTGGCATTTTTCACTCAATTGAATTTTATTACAGTATCAAGACTGATCCTGTTGACAACTTATAACATATACATAATACTCGCACTGAAAGAACTACTGTAGCACACAAACTGAACAATTTAAAACGTTTTGATTTAAATAGCTGATAACCACTTAGGTGACCGTATGGTCTAATACACCACTCTCGTAATAGACTAGACTGCGCCGATGATGAGGAGATCAGAATTCTATTCTGGTTGTATACACTGAGGGTGGTTTTCCCCTAAATGGTTTTAACTCTCCCTCCAAGCAAATGTGGGTACACTTAATCTAAATTCAACCTTTCTCATCCCTAACACAGTAAAGTAATTAACAACATAGGCGTGTAGCCCAAAAAGGTAGTAAAACGCAGTGTTATTATTATTATTAGTACCGCGTCTTACTACCCGTTCGGGTTATACGCTCTTAAGCTAATGTGTAATGGTAGGGTGATTGTGAGATGAAATGAAGGACCTACAGTTTAACGTGGAATGCGAACCACGGTGGAGGCCTGGCATTCCCCACATTCACAAGATAACTTGTCAGAGTTGAAGGAAGGGTTTGGAAATCAGATAAATCTGTTCCGGGACCGAGGATTGAACCCCAGCCGCCAGCATAGAAGTCTGACACCTTACCCCTAGACCACCAGGTCACCCATAAAACGCAGTGTTAAAAAACTTATATATATATATATATACTATAACAACATATTTTAAATGGTTCAATTTGATGCAAGCATGGTAAGTACAGGGGTGATCCAAAAGTCACGCAACCCTGTTTTTCTAAGGATATTTCTCGCAGAAGAACATGGAAATTGAACATGTTGTTTACATGTGTAACAACAGTGTAATGTTGGCAGTGTGTTGTGCAGGCTGTGTGACCTTGAGACATACACTAGGTCTAGCCAGTTGAGTTAAACCGCATTTTAAAGTGTAAGATGAGTTTTTTTCACGAGCAGAGCGAGTACTCGATTTAGAATATAAATTTAAGGCCAACTCGTAAATATAATGCCAACAATCGTTTGTGCGTAGTTTTCCAGAATCACGCGTGTTGAATAAATCAACAATATGCCAAATTGATGTTACAAAATATAGGTTAATTTTTGGGTTGCGTGACGTTTGGATCAGCCTGTATATAAGGCTATAACTGAATTAGCTCACTCGTCACGAGCTTTCCTACAAAGTAAAAGGTTGTGGGCTCGATTGATGACTAGGCTGAAGCTTTAAACCTTTGAGAAATTGAAACTTCCCCTCTCATATTGATGTTATGTCCACCTGTGTGTTACTTTTAATACTATATAATTGGTGTGTCAATATAAGTTGATTCGTAAAGTTTAGTGTAAACACCGCAAGTCAAATTAATAATCGTTTTAGTCAATTAATGAATAAAATAAACGATATTTGACAGTAAAATTTACGTACAGTACAGCTATAGATTAAATATAGTAGAAAGTAAAAACCATTTAATTTTAGCTGTCATGTATTACTTTAAAAGTAACTAAATTAACCTTACATGCCTGCTCATATTCAAGGTAATTTTGTATCCACTATAATTATTGTAACAGTACAACACATGCACCAAATAATAAAGTTTAAGAGCGGTAACTGATGGCTTAAGTTTGCAATTTGTAGGTTAAATTAATATTTTACAGATAAAACGGATCTTAATATTAATAATATTAATATTTAGCAACACATCTTACTAACCGTTCGGTTTATACGCTTTAATATGAGGAGAATCAGAAGCTTATACAGGGTGAGGCAGTCAAAAGGCAATCTTAAAAAAAATCGCAAAAAATGAAAGAAATTAGTTTTTTTTACATAAATATAATATAAATGAGTGGAAATTACTAGTGTACCTGGAAAATGTTCATTTTCTGAAGATGGTGTCAGTAAGATGGCGTCCTTGGTTTTGCACACATTGTCAGAGTCTGAGAGCGAAGCGGCCCATGACGTTACGTAGCATTTTCAACGGAGTGTTGTTCACCTCTTGCCTAATTCTCTCCTTCAAATCATCTCTGGCCCCTTGCAAGTTCTCCTTGAAAACTTGAGATTTAAAGTATCCCCAGAGAAAAAATAGTCAACAGCCGTCAAGTCTGGTGAACGGGCAGGCCACGGGAAATCGCCAAACTTGCTGATGAGACGACCAGGAAATGAGTGCCGCAGCAAATGCATTGAAACTCCGGCAGTATGGAAAGTTGCGCCATCTTGCTGGAAAAGTGTGTTTTCATCTGGGTCATAGTCATCGAGTGCAGGCAGGAAAAACTTTGCCAACATGTCAGCGTAACGATCGGAGTGCACCGTTACCTAGCTACCGTGTTCATTTTTTTTTAAAGGGCCGATTATTCAACTAGATGATACTGCGCACCAAACACTCAATTTTTATGAATGAAAGGGTTTTTCGTGGAGATTGTGTGGGTTATTTTCGGCCCAGTACCAAAAATTCTGCTTGTTGATGAAGCCGCTAAGGGGAAAGTGGGATTCGTAACTCATCCATAAGTTGTTAACTCTCTCTCCTCAATTTGTTCAATGACAAAAGCGTACCCTGCTATTATAATCTGGAGGTTTGAGGTCTTGCACTACCTGAATCTTGTATGGATGGTAGTGGAGATTATTCTTCAGAATCCTTCTCACGGTTCGATTACTGAGACCCAGTTTTACGCTATGTCGTCCAGCCGATTTTCACAGATTTCTTGCTAAGGTTTCACGCACACGAACAATATTATCAGGGATCCGGATGGTTTTTTCACTACCACCTCTTTTCTGTGTCATGCTAGCAGTGGCTTTAAAATTTCTCAGCCAAAGGCTGATATCTTTTGCAGAAGGCACGGGGGTAGACAAAACTCTAGCCGGAAGGTGCGTTGAACGCCAACGAAACTATCCTCGTTTTTGTAATACGCCTTTACGGCAAACGCACGCCGCTCACTCAAACAACGCTCCATGGATACTAAATTACGGGTGTCTAGACGCCCAAGGTTGAGTCCCCCGCTCTCACAAACCCCCCTACCACGCCCGCCAGCCCTTCCTGGAATCTTGCCGTTTAACTGCCGGACCCTGTACAAGCAACTCTAGTATACCCTGACTTTTATAAGAAGCCCATTTTAAATCACCAACATTGATTGAAAGTCTCTAACATTTGGAATTCTAGAAATTATATTCAGTAATTTATTAGCTATAAAATTAATATGAAAACTTATCAAAAACACACCGGCACTTGTCGTAGCACCGTAGCAGCGGCATTGTATCGTATACGGACGGTGCGTGGATTTCCATTCCGCTTTGAAAGTTAAAAGACACGTACAATATTGTAATGGAAGCAGTTGTCTACACCACTACACCCTCTCAAACACTCTTCTCGCCCCCTATGATCTACTGACTACGTTCAAGTCTCTTGGTGGGACGATATTGTTATTGTATTGTATTTGAAATGTGAAACGGGCAATTTTTAAGAGGAGCTAATTATTACTATACAAGAGTAGACCTACCAAGTTCTTTATGACAATGGGTATCTGTTTTAGTATGACACTAAGTATGAGGACAAGACATGGTGTGAAATCAGCGAGCGTACCGTATACATCGAACAGATAAGCAAATTTAACTTTATAACTGAATTGGAAAGGTAGGATATTAATTAATTTATTGCCAAACGTTTGTGAGGCTCCTGTTGAGACTAGACCACACAATTTAAACCTAAGACATTCTCTCCTAAGTAGGCCTTAGAAGTGATTTTACTAACTAATAAAACATATAATTCAAAGGGTATAGGTTGTGGTGGTGGAAACATCTATTGGGGTGTACGCCGTATATACGATATTGGTATGTGGGACCGTCATGGTGATACGATACCATACCACTACAATACCGCCATTGTCTTGGCACCATCCGCAAACGATACTATACCGGTATTAAAGGACTTTAATATTTCCCCATGGAATATTGTATAATTCCTCTTTATATTACTAATCAAATGGGCTCTGAATGAAAATAAAACTGCAATATGTTTTTCCCGCCATTGTGGCAACATGGGTTTCTAGTTTTATAATAATTGGTTTAATATTAAAGTCAAACTGTAGTAATCATGAATCAAGGGGAACATGTCAATAAACTAATTAAATGTAATAAAGCTGATAGCCATATCGTTTTATTCATTTAACACCCTAAGGTTTACCAGCTAATACCTCGAACTCACTTCTACATAAAATAATTTCACGTTAAAAGCTTTGCTAAAGAGAGCTTTCTTAAGATTACCAGACAATTGAGCAAGGATTACAAGTTTGTTAAGTATCAAAGTCAGAAAGATCTTACCAAAGAAAGGTTTTACTATTTTATAAATGTGTTATTTTAAGAACTATTATCAAATTGGTTAATATTTTAGTTTTTACGTTCAACAAACAGGTTCTTAGCGGCTTAATCTAAGGCCATAGAGCAGGAACGGAAAAATTTCCACAGCCAGTGTGCCAATTAAGGAATAGATGGATTTTGAAATAGTCAGTGTGCCCCCTCTTATTTACCGTACGCATTTTAAAATGAACATCTAAAAATAAACACTTCTTGAATATTAGTAAATGTAGTGAATAAGCTAACTCAAATAAAATGGTAAATATTTGGATAATGCCTTGGCCTAAATTTTAAAGAAGGATAAATTAACTAGTCAAAGTGAGTGTCTTGTACAGTAATAATTTCAATACTTTAAAGAAAAAACATTCAGTGAAAACACCAAGTTTTAATATATATATATATATAATTAAATTAAAAAACTTGTATAGTGTTTTCCATATTCGTCTGAAACAGGTTGTATTTTGATAGCCAACATATTGATGTTCAGTTATAGTTTGTCTTCAACATCACACAAGATGGATTTAAGAACAAGACTAGACGATTTATAAAAGCTGACTTAGTAAATTTCACTATGACATGACAGTGAATGATATGACCGTCAAAATAGTTTTGACTTACAAAAATTCTAACTCTTTGGAAAATGTTTTATTTAATGTTGATTTATTTCGTGTTATTGTGATACAAATATCGTTTTCCCTTGCATAGTTTTGATATACTCTAAATAGATATAATTTAGAGGAAGTGCACCAGCACCAGCAGTAAAGATTGTTTGGGAAAACACTGAATGTGGAAAATCACCTTAACCGCACATAGCCGAGATCCAAACCCTGAATTTCCCATGAATGGTTATCACAGGCAATACATATTTAACATCTGCACTTCCACTGGTGTGAGTTTATTGATTCAAATTCAACCTTCTTAAATAACTCTTAACTCTTACTTACTCTAAGGCATTAAGAGCTCAAATGTTCATGGCTGTACTTACAAAAGTACGTCACCTACCCCTATCTTGAGTTAGTTCTATCCAGTTCACCTCATTACATCCTATCTATTTCAGGTCCATTTTAATGGGAAGAGTCTGCGGTTCTTTTAATGGAGACATTGTTGCCAAATGACGACGTGACAGAAGATACTGAAGAGCACCAAATGTTGAGGGAGAGGATGGATAATGACGAGTATGTAAATGAGGAAGAGGTAGAACCTGTTAGTCGGGCGGAGGTGATCAGGAACATTGCTCTGATGGGTAAGAAAAAGGCGCCTGGTCCGGACGGCATAAAGGTCGAAGTGCTGGAGAAGACGGCTGACCTTATTGCTCCTTTCCTTGCAGGGCTGTTAAACGAATGCCTCGCTCAAGGCAGAATCCCGAACATCTGGAAGCAGAGCGAGGTAATCGTGCTAAGCAAGGGGGAGGATAAAAAACCCGCTTATTCCGAAGTCATACAGACCCATCTGCCTGTTGAACACAGCAGGGAAGTTGCAGGAGAAGATATTGTGTGAAAGATTACTGAGACACAGGACAGTCATGGGCATGCATCAGCAGCAGTATGGCTTCCGAAGAGGCAGGTCGACAGAGGACGCAATCTGCAGAGCAATGGAACTGATTGACTCGGCAAATGGTAAATACGTCGTAGGAATATTTGTGGACATCTCAGGCGCTTTTGACAACCTCTGGTGGCCGGCGATGTTTGACAGATTAAGAGAGATTCAGTGTCCGGGGCAGCTGTATAGGAGTCTTAAGGACTACTGTCGTAATAGATACTCCACCCTGAGATGTCCAGGAAATAAGGTTCAGAAGCTACTGACGAAGGGATGTCCCCAGGGATCGGTATGTGGCCCGATATTTTGGGATGTCAGCCTGGAACCAGTGTTGTACTTGTTGGAGGGGATGCCAGAGACGCAGGGTGTGGTTGCCTTCGCAGACGACCTTCTAATAGTAATAGAAGGGTACTCGAGAAGGAACTTAGAGGAAAAAAGTAACCAGGTGCTTGAAGAACTTGACACCTGGTGTAAAAGTGTCAAGTTAAAAATGGCACCGGCGAAGACGACCTTCATGCTGTTTAAGGGTAGATTGGCTAGGGATCCGACCATAAAGTTAGGGACGAAATCTATAAGAAGAAGCCATACGGTTAGATACCTGGGAGTTACCCTAGATGAAAAGAGGAACTTCACAGCGCACATGGAGGGAGTGATGGGGAAAACTCTGTCGGTGATGAATAAAATTATAAGCATGGGACAGAGGCGGTTTTATCTGCCTATGCGGATAATAAGGACATACCATCAGATGATCCTTCTCTCCATTGTGAGCTATGGGGCGTGCATCTGGGCTCACAGACTAACCAATGTCACTCCGGCTAAGGCGATTCAGAGTATGCAGAGGAACATCTTATTGAGGCTGACGGGAGCCTACCGGACTGTAGCAACGGATGCATTGAGTGTGGCCCTAGGTGTATGGCCGTTGGACCTCCTCATAAGGAAGAAAGCTGTGGCGTACTGGCTAAAAAAGAGAAACTTGGAGAAGGTGAGACTCCTCACCACACACGATGTGAGAACTTTTGGAGAGGCGGAAATAGTCCTGTTGGAGGAGTGGCAGAGACGTTGGGAGAGAAGTGGGACAGGTAGGAGGACTTATCAATTGTTCCCAAATGTGGTTGAGAGACTAGAGAATAAGCACCTCCAGCCATCTCGGGGTCTTGTCCACTTCATCACGGAGAAGGGTCCGTACCCGGCATCTCTAAGGAAGCTGGGATTAATAGAGTCGGGGAATTGTCAATGTGGTGAGGAGGGAACCCCTGAACATGTGGTGCTTGAGTGTGTCATTACACTAGAAGCAAGAAGGAACTACCAGAGAGAGATCCAGGGAAGATTAGTAGGCGAAGTACTGAGGGACCCAATCTATTGGAAATTCTTAGACCAGATTGCACTGGAAGCGTCAGATAGAGCGAAGGCAGCCTACATAGACAGACTTAAAGAGGCACAGGGACGAATAAGACGGGACGTTGACACTGACAATGACGAAGAAGATGACAGCGACACGGAGGGCGGGACTGACACGGACACTAGTGCGGTCTCAGCGGGGAGTGAGTAGGGAAAAAAGGATTGTTAAAAGGGATAAGCTGTAACAATCCTTGCCGTGAAAAAAAAAAATGTATGTGCTGGGAGGAGCAAGCGCGAGCCCTGAGAACTGGATTCCAGTACGACTGAGTGTCTGAAGGAAAACGGGGGATGCCCTTGAGATCCAGAAGACAGTTTTCCAGTCGTATGAACAAAAGTTAGTGGAATGATTATGAACTCTGAGGGTTCCCTGCACCGTATGACCCACCACCTTGGAAACAAGAGAGGTGGGCTATGGTTGATGGGCCTCAGAGTCAAGATGGAGAAAGGCGGCTGCCCTGCAGCCCTCTGGGTGACGGTGTTCCCCGGCAGTAATGGGAATAGAATAGTTTAGTAATTTAGCTTAGCTTAGTTAGTAGTTAATATAGATAATTAGGGACGGGGGAACTAGATAGGGGGTAGATTAGGAAATTCAGCTGCCAAGGGTAGAAAGTAGGCGGGGCACTAACTCTGATAGGGCGCCTCCCCAGGTGGTTATTATGGGGATGCCCACCTCTGCTGAGCGCTTGGTGGACTCGGGAGTGAAATCCCGGGCATTGTGAAGGGCCTAGCGGGGGAGGGTACCGGGGGCGTAATACACCCGGGGTGGATCAAATTGAGCTAAGGGTAGTTGAATTTCATTTAAGTTAAGAGCCAAAATATGTGTTGTAATGTTAAAAAGGAAATTCATACTAAAATTGTGTAAATTAAGTAAAAGTTGCGTGGAAAAACGGCCCGGATTTAAAGATTGTAAGATACCGGGCCTGTAAACACTGAATAAATAAAAATAAAATTTTAATATTATCCTAATATCGCGTTTATGTCTTTCCAATGGTCGCTTCTCATTGAGTTTATCAGTCAATACCCTGAACCAGGTTCTAGAAACTCCCATTCCCACTGCATGTCCTACCCACCGTAATATACGATAGTGATTATCCAAACAATGTCTTGTGATGAGTACAGCGTATGCAACTCATAATTATGTAACCTCATCCATTCTCAAGTAGCCCATTTCCTTTTTTGGACCAAATATCTTCCTAAGCACCCTGTTTTCAAACACCCTAAATTTGTTTTCGTCATGTAAGGTAAAATACCACGTTTCACACCTTTAGAAAACAACCGGTAAAATTGTTTAGTGTATTTTGAAATTTATATTCCTTGAAAGCAGGCGAAATGTCAACAACTTACTGACACAGTAATAGCATGCAATTTCCGACTATATTACTTTCCTTATTTCCATGGGAGATGGTTAGTTGATTGTTATTCTCTTTGGTGAACAGAGAAATTACTTTTTTTAATAAATATGTTTCTGTAACAGTGTGTATTATTTCATCTATGCTATTTGTTGGAATAAGATGCCCTTATCTCCTTTATGTTTCTGCAACCAAATATTACGAATTTTAAGTAAATGTCTCAATTACAAAGTAAAGACGTGAGAAAGTCTTCGAAGTGAATTGTAGTATTTATTTTCTTTAACATATCTGTTTATAGAAATTTGAGTAAATAAATCAAACCAATTATTTAATCGAGTTGTTGACACGCTTCGGTGGTCGAATGGTCTAAAACATCACTCTTTCAATATTATGATATTCCAGTGAGGGGAATATTGGGGGCTGGTCATGTGAACTGAAGGTAGCTATCCCTAAATGGTTTCCCAATATTCATTCAGGCAATCCACATACACTTACTCTAAATTCTACCTTACTCCTTTCTACTTCATTAGAGTAATTAACACATGTGTGTGATGGCCCTAAATGGTTACTAAGGCTGGGTGAAAAAGAAATTCTTAAGGATGAATAAAAGCTCCAAAATATTGACTTCTCTTTATAGCACAATTTAAAAAAAACACATCACTTTACACAATGAAAATGATAACAAACACAATGCCAAATAATATTATTTTTAACATGTATAATAATTTTAAAAATTCACAGCTGGAACGTGCCCTCACAGAAATGTATCTACCGGTAAGGTTGACTCAGACCCTGGAAGATGTAATTTAGTTTGCTTAGAATCATGGTCGGGTTTATTGGGGTCGTTTTAAACATTGTGTTAAAAACAAATACAAATGAATTTCCACCTAATTGTCCTATTAATAGTTTTCAACCTTTTAAATTATGTCGCCAATAAAAATAGATTTTAAACGTACCAATAAAATAAAACGACAGCAATGTTAAAACAATGATTGCCTAGTGAGTGAATTTATGTTCGTTAGTTTGGTATATTATTTATTATTTGAAACTGTATAGAAGTAGTATTAGCACCGCGTCTTACTACCCGTTCGGGTTATACGCACTTACGCTAATGTGTGATGGTAGGCTGATTGTGAGATGAAATGGAGGACCTACAGTTTAACGTGAAATCCGAACCACGGTGGAGGCCTGGCATCCACACATTCACAAGTTGTGATTAATACCCATCTTGTCAGAGGTGAAGGAAGGGTTTGGAAATTAGATAAATCTGTGCCGGGACCAAGGATTGAGCCCCAGACCCATAGCACAAAAGTATGACACCTCACCCCTAGACCGCCAGGTCACCAACTTTATGGTAACCTATGCATTGTTTCTTACCTTATAAATAACGAAAATAAATTTTGGGTGTTTAAAAATAAAGTAGGTAGGCATATTTAGGAAAAAATCTGGACCAAAAAGGGATGACGATAATGGAGACGGTTAAATAATGACGAGCTACATATCCTGTACTCATAATCAGACATTACTAAGATAGTCAAATCGCGCCAACCCCCTTTGATGGCCACATGGTCTCACAGTAGACTACACTGCCGATGACGGAGAGATTGAGGTTTGAATCTTGGTCAGGTGTGCTTAGGGTCGTTTTTTCCCCAAAATGGTTTCACACTATCCCTCCACGCAAGTGAGGGTAAACTAAATATAACTTTAGTAATCCCTCAAACCATTAGATTGATTAGTACATAAGCCTAGAACTCGAACGGGATGTAAGGCATAGTGGTAAAAAAAATATTTCTAAGCTACTGTGAGCAGGATATGTAGTGTGAATGGAAGAAACTAAAACCGCGTTCAAGGAATTGACTGACAAACCTAATGGAAATAGACCAGTGGGAAGACCTACAAGAAGATGAGAAGATAACTTTAGAATGGACCTGAACACAAACTAGATAGAACTTACCTCAAGATGGAAATAGGTGGTTTTCCTTTATAAGTGCTGCGATGAAATATAGAGTTACTAGTGCCATTACGTAAGTAAGTAAGCAAGTAATTAGGTAAGTACGTTTTACACATATGTTAGGTAAGTAACTGTCACCAGTTGGCACGCAGTTTAAGTGTCTGGTCTGCAAGTCATGTGGAGGTTAGGGTTTGAATAACCACGGATGAATGTACTCAGTACTGTGAATGGAGCTGTGGAGCCGCCCTTGAACGCTACCCTTTATTTCTTGAGACTTTGAGCCATTGAGCTGCCCTTGAGTGAATGTGACCTTGAGTCCTTAAGACCTTTAGCTGCTCTTGAGCCTTTTAGCTGCCCTTGAACTCTTGAGCCACCAAGCACGCAAGAGGGAATACATCTAAACTATAGTAAGGTTGACGTAAATTCCGTCCCGATAATTTTATGACTCTTAAGCTCATTTGTTAATTCCGTCTCTTTAATAAATTTAAACAAAATGAAACAAAATACTAAATACAATACGAAACTGCTCCAAGTATGCTGTATGCTCCAGAAAAAATCTATATCAATTTCGAAAAACCAACACACATTGGAGTGGATTCATTGCGGCCGGTAGCTCAAATTAGAGTTTTCACCTTGGACAAAGCCGGTTCCGTAAGATTCATTCACAGGAGTTGAGTAAAGAGCATACTAGGTTGAACTCTGAGGAGTGGTGTGATAATATAAAATTGTTTCTAGAAAACGCACTTTAAATATTCTAAAAAAAAAGATCATCGTCTAACATACAAAATAGATTTTCAACAAAGAATATATCTATACTTAGGTGTTATGATTGCTGAACATATTTAAAATTTATCAAACTTAAAGTATTTAGCGATGGCTGTGAGATTTAATGCGTTCTACTCCCCTTATTCTCAGTATAAGTTAAAAGAGATGTCAGGGTTCTAATTTTTAGCAAAAATACTGTTTATAATGTGACTATGGTAACTTCTCACCACACTAATATGAATGTACAGTACATCTTCTAAACTACATTTCTAATCCTTATCCTTTGAATTAAACCGTTAATATCACTTTTATTAAAACGTACTATAACGTAATACCTCCCTGATTTCTACCCCTCACAGTAAATCCTTAATAGTTCTTGTGTTGTTGAGCTAAAAGTCCTGATAGCCAAAAGTGGCTAGCCAGCAATGAAACTTTAGATTAAAAGCCAGCCACGTTTACTGACCTAATTTGTACAAATACATCACAATATATCAAACACAAATAAAAGTGTTTTTAAGGAATAAACTGGTCTCAAAGGGCTATATGAGTCCATTATAACTTCCTAACTCCACGTTATCACACAAACTAAGGCACTAAAATCGAGATTAACGCACTCTCCATTATTGGATATATGTGTTTTACCAATTTAACATAGCGTCTTATGAGAGATATATGTAATGATTATGTATTATGTATATATATAATTATATACATTTTATTTTATACAATGGGTTGCTGTACATCTCTAAATTTTGCAACATATCGAATATTGGTTTTAAATTTATGTAATTAACTGTCACACCTTGTTTGAAAGCACGAAAGTTGGGTTTATATTATGTACTGTATGTACAGTACAGTACATGTTTAAACAATGAAAATTAACACAAAACCAGTTTCTTTTATGATCATTACACAAACTATTATGTAAGCTTTAAATTATTTAATGGAATCCAAAAGAGTTGTCATTTCGTGCTAAGGAAAATAGTTTAAAAATATGTTTAGAAACAGATTTAAGTGCTAAGTCTACTAGAGATTGTGTAATAATAGTACATACATATTGTTTATGTAATAATTTAGATTTTATCTAAGCTTTTTGCGGATTACTGAAGTTTTTCGACTCTATTAATGTATCCTATTTCCCTTAGGCATTCGAAAAAAAGGCGTTTTTTTTATAACTAAACAAGTAGTTTGAATTTAGAAATTACTAAAATAGGGCCTGTATATTATTTACAACCGAAAAATCAGCAATACTAATCAAGTTTGAAAACCAATGTAAATTATTTAACATTGCTTTAATTGGCAATGCATTAATCAGCTTCAACTCTGTTGCTATATTGTTAAACCAAATATATTGATACTGGCAGTTTTAATCGACATTGCTGTTTTAACATACACAGTATAACTTACTGTACATAACATTATTGATTCATATGAATATATCACAAATGAGCTGATATAGATACATCTTAGATGAACGAATTTATTTTTCTAAAAAATCTAACGAGATTTATCAACTGAAAAATAGTGTAATCCAAAATTTGACAAGGATAACTTGGACCCAATATAGAGAGTATGTTTAACTGTAGTTAGAACGCCCTAACACGAACTAATTTTAAATAACTTAGACTCCACCAAAACAAGTAAAAGGGACATTGCACTCATTTAGGTGGTCAACTCTAAGGCACCAGTCTCCAATAGATTGGACTGCCGATGAAGGTGAGATTGAGGTTTGAGTCCCGTTTGACTTTACTGAGAGTGGTTTTTCCTAAATTGTTTTTTCATTAACTTTCCACACAAATTCAGGTACACTTCCTATAAAAATTAAACTTTCCTAATTACTAACACATTGACGTAATTAGTACATAATGTGCGTACAATCCGAATGTATATTAAGAAGTGGCGTTAAAAAAACACAATTTATCTTAAATGTCCTTGAAAAA
>JBCFYV010011172.1:48456545-48485452 GCA_039000515.1 Timema cristinae
GATTAAAAACTATATTTTCCCTATATATTTTAGTCGACGGTTTAGCAGATATTATGTTTATCACTATTTAGGCCTACTGTACATATGACACAAATTTTTATGATGGTATTTTAAAATATTTTAGGCCAATTATATCGGTTCTCCTTCCATTTTAAAACTAAATTAAAATTAATTAATTTTAAAAAATATTTGAACATGCACAATATGCCTAGGCCTACATATAAAAATAAACTCAAACTACGATACCAATATTGTTTAGGAAGACATGCTCTAGCATCCAAACGAGAAAACCTCCCAAATAGTTCCCAGATTCCTTATACAAATATAGCAATCAAAACAATATATTGTATGTCATCCCTTATCTGCCTGTCCCTCAACAACTGCCCAATCACTGTCAAACTTGTCACAATTCTCCTTGACATAAAACCCCGTTGAGACTAGCTTCCTCTCCAATTTAAATTTATTTGGTACCCGGGAGTAGGGAAAGCGAGCGAGAATCTTAAAGGGTAAATTAAATAAATTTGCTACAAGTGTCGTTAATCCAGTAGTGGAGTGAAAGAAAAAAATTTTCATTTTCCCCATGCAAAAGTACTTTTGTTATTTGTATCAAGTTTTGTGAGTTTTTTTTAAATTTATAATATTACATAACTTCTTCCCTTTATTTCTCTTAACTTACCTCTAGAAGGTTTGAAGAAACTTAGGTCCAGTTTCATAGTCAGATTGAGTATGCCTCAAGTGTGGTGCTACACTAAATGCACGACAACACCTACCTAAACTCAAATGGATTGGACCAGTTTTGCAAATGAAACTGGCCCATTCCCTTCTTATCTGGGTGTGTTGTCCTATATTTAGTGTAGTGCCATACTTTAGGTGTACTTCTCAATCTATGAAACTTGCCATTAGTCTCATAATCTAACTCTACACCCCGGGTTACTTAATTTAATAGTATACTCTGAAGCTATGAATATTATTTTAGTGTTGTCGTTAAGATGGCTAAGTGTCCTAGCACCCTCAGTTTTTCAAGTGACTAAAAGCTTAAAACACTTTTAAAAAAAGTTTCATAATCCAATTTATTTATATGTTTAGATATCAGATATTCACATCAGTATATTCCAAGACCCATCACGTGTGTCTGAACTAAAAGAATTTTGTGATCTGAGCTTGGAAGCTCTAAAACCTGCTGTGGTTTTGGCTTCAGGTGAGTCAAAAACGTCTTTCTTACAACATTGTTTCCATTTTTCAAGTTGGAGTTGGTCAGGTCCTTGTCATTTTTCTACAAGGGCAAAAAACAAGTTTACTTAGAAAGTTAGCTTAAGGCTAGCATACTTAACTTTGAATTAAGAATCCTGTGTTTGGGTCTAGATAGGGTGCACTGTGTATAGTTTAACCATAATGTAGTTTTTCAATCACCTCTCCAGGGGAATTTGGTTACATTTCTTCTTAGTTGTCCTTCTCATCCCTACTCTTGTATTAATCAATAATGTTAATTTTAAATAACCGCCTCGGTGGCGTAGTTGGCTAATGCGCTTGTCGTGTCAAGCCCGACTGCTGAGGACGGGGAGATCGAGGTTCGAATCTCGGTCGGGTGAACTGGGGTGGTTTTTCCTAAATGGTTTTCCACTCTCCCTCCACGCAAATGCGGGTTCACTTCCTCTAATTCAACCTTCCCAATTCCTAATCCATTAGCGTAATTAGTACTTAAAGCGTATAACCTGAACGGGTAGTAAGACACGGTGCTAAATACTATTATTATTATTAATTTTAAATGACTTGCTTTGGTGGCCACGTGGTCTAACACACTTTTCTTGTCTTGGACTAGATTGCCAAAGATGTGTAGATTGAGGTTCTATTCCGGTCGTGTGCACTGAGGGTGGTTGTCATAAATGGTTATTCACTCTCTCTCCATACAAATGCTGGTGTATTTCCTCTAAATTAAACCTTCCTAATTCCTAACCCCTTAGTGTAATTAGTACATAGGCGTAGTAAGGTGCAATGCTAAAAGAATTAATTGTATCAATCGAAAATAATTCAAAGATCTAATCACATCAGTCGAAAGGTAGACTAAATAACATACTCATCTAATATGGTTTGCCGGTGGTGAGAAGGTCAGCATTGAAATTCCAGCCGGATTTACTAGAAACAGTTGTTCCCAGATGGTTTTCCATTCCATTTCCATGCAAATGTGAGTACATTTCCTCTAAACTCTACCTTTATCAACACTACTCCATTAGTGTGTGAAATATGAATTGCCCAGATATGTAAGTTAAGAGACAAATAAAAGTATACATAATATAAAGTGAAACATATTCTTAATTACATTTTTCATAGTATTAGCTCTATTTTATTTGTTCTGTTTAACTCTTTCTGAACATTTTATTCAAGTTAATGTTGTGTGTTTTGTCCCAAGGTGATGGTAAATGGCAATAAAAACATTTAAAAACAGTTTTGTACACTTTGAGTTACAGTAAATTTAATGCTTTTGAACTAGCACCACTTTATCTGGGATGGATGATGAAACAAGCTTTGGGGAGAAGAATTTGAGGTCAATTTATATATTTGACTGGCAATCCCATCCATATCAATCCGAGCCATTATTTTTCGGTATTGGTTGATATCGACTCACTGTCTACATAACTTATTTCATCACTTGGCTTATCCAAGATGATGGCTATTGTAACTTTAGCCGAAAAGTTAGAAATTATTTCTTCAATGGGAGCTCAAGCCCAAAAACATTAATTTTAATTTCTCTGAAATGTTTCAAGTCACATTCTAATCTAGTTTTATTTCCCAGGGGATTTGACAGATGCTAAGACTGATGATAATATGGGGTCACGTCAAATTGTTCAAGAGTGGCAAATGTACAGAAATTTGCTGAAAGAGTGTCATGTTCATAAGAAGACACTCTGGCTCGATATTAGAGGAAACCATGGTGAGTTCATTCACTTTGCCTTCTGACATAAGTATTTTTGAATATATCTCATTTGATGCATTTTAATTTATTACCTGTGTGTGGTGTAAAGAAAGATGCCTTCAGCTGGTTAGTGTTGCCTGCACAGTCTGGCGGAAATCTCATGTATTAGGAGAGTTCATAAATTTTGGTGTTTACCTGTTGCCTTCCACACTGATGTTATATGAGCTACTGCAAATAGGCTTGCCAATTTTGCCGAGAAAGGTATTTTCACATATCTTCAAGGGTTCTTTTATAGGCCACATATGTCTGACAGATTTACTTCCCTTCCAAAGAAAGTTTTGCCATGGATTTTTCTAGCTCAAGAAAAATCTGTTGACCTTAAGGCAATTGGCCCTTTTCATTTGGCATGGAAATTCAGAGCCATGGGGACAAATGGTTATCTTCAAGATTTTTACTGTTTTACAATTTTCTTTTTGGAAATGGTTTGTTCAAGAATAGAAGCATGTTGATTAAGCTATACTTTTTATATACACACCTCCTCTATGATTTTAACATTGATCAAATATTAATAATTTTAACATTTTTCAAGAGAAAACTGCCGGCTGCATAACAGAAAATAAGAAACTGTAACACCAAATAAACATTGATACATTATCTTAGAAGAGGCATTGAAAATATTAATATAAACATTTCATTCGTTCTTGAGAAAACTGATATTTCTAAATGTGGGATTTTTCCGCAAGACCTGTCCAGAAGCTAGCGCCATATACGGTTTACGTGATCCATCTGTTCTTGTTGGCGCGGAAGAATACTTTGGTCGGTTGCGAAGCCACACCATGCCTTTCACCCTCCTGCCCACCAGACTTGCACTCGACAGGGCCAAGGGCCTTAACTTGGTTTGGACCCACAAACACTGAATCCTGAGGCAAACACTTTACCCCAAGACATCTTAAGTCTCTCTCTCTCTCTCTCTCTCTCTCTCTCTCTATATATATATATATATATATATATATATTTGTGGGTCCAAACCAAGTTAAGGCCCTTGGCCCTGTCGAGTGCAAGTCTGGTGGGCAAGAGGGTGAAAGGCATGGTGTGGCTTCGCAACCGACCAAAGTATTTTTCCGCGCCAACAAGAACAGATGGATCACGTAAACCGCTAGCTTCTGGACAGGTCTTGCGGAAAAATCCCACATTTAGAAATATCAGTTTTCTCAAGAACGAGTGAAATGTTTATTTTAATATTTTCAACGCCTCTTCTAAGATAATGTATCAATGTTTATTTGGTGTTACAGTTTCTTATTTTCTGTTATGCAGCCGGCAGTTTTCTCTTGAAAAATGTTAAAATTATTAATATTTGATCAATGTTAAAATCATAGAGGAGGTGTGTATATAAAAAGTATAACTTAATCAACATGCTTCTATTCTTGAACAAACCATTTCCAAAAAGAAAATTGTAAAACAGTAAAAATCTTGAAGATAACCATTTGTCCCCATGGCTCTGCATTTCCATGCCAAATGAAAAGGGCCAATTGCCTTAAGGTCAACAGATTTTTCTTGAGCTAGAAAAATCCATGGCAAAACTTTCTTTGGAAGGGAAGTAAATCTGTCAGACATATGTGGCCTATAAAAGAACCCTTGAAGATATGTGAAAATACCTTTCTTGGCAAAATTGGCAAGCCTATTTGCAGTAGCTCATATAACATCAGTGTGGAAGGCAACAGGTAAACACCAAAATTTATGAACTCTCCTAATACATGAGATTTCCGCCAGACTGTGCAGGCAACACTAACCAGCTGAAGGCATCTTTCTTTACACCACACACAGGTAATAAATTAAAATGCATCAAATGAGATATATTATATATATATATATATATATATATATATATATATATATATATATATGCACACACACACACAATCGATTTATTTGGGAAGTACCTGATGTGTAACAGCAGTGATAAGTCACAAGAGGTGGGCTGTATCAAGTAGGGCTATTAACAATTTCAGCAGAATCTTGGAAACCATCGAACATAGTATGCCCACACCTCTTGTGGACCCTTCTGACGTTACGGGAGACTACTCATGTCAGCCCCCATTGACACCGATGCAGATAGTAGGGGTTCGCGACCCAGACGTGAGGTGCAGCACAACAAGCCGTTATGAAGGGGTTGTACGAAGAAGGCACTCAGGATTTAGTCAATTTGAGTCTTTATTCAGAGCTCTAATTCGACTTCTTGGTTAATTCAGTTACACAACAGTATGTAAAAAAAACCTCATCTCCATGCTCACGCATGATAACAACAACGCAATGACCCCGATGTTCTTTCAACAAGCCCAGAACCGAGAGTCCCGCAATGAGCTTGAGACTAGAACCTCGAAGCCAGCCACGACCATGCACAGCCGTCTGCACAGGGACAAAACAAACTAGCAGCACTGTGCACAAACAAAAGATTTGAGGAAACTTGGCACAGAGTCCCCTCCCTAAACTTAAGTGCCGGGCGTGAAGAAATGAGGTGTCAAAAGTATAGGAGCAGAAAAAAGTAATTCAAGAAAAAAATCCGGACCAACCAAGGGAAAAAACATAGAACAATGTCATATGTGATTAACTATTACAAAACAGAACACTTGGTACTTATTAACCTCATAAATATAACCTATTTTATAATTTAACAACATCTAATGTTCAGTGCGCACACACTGAAGTTTAACTACCTATCTAAAAATTACAATACCAAAATTAATTACATCAATTTATTAAATAATTATGTCCAAAAATATTCCTCGAAGGACTTAAGGTAGAAATACAGGATTATTAGAACAAAGTGATTAAATAAGATACACAATCACTACTTCTACAAAATTCGGGTTAGTGATCAAAATTGCATTTTTGAGAAAGAAATACGAAGGGATCAAATTAACATGACACACAGTCCTTATTACTTTCTCTCACTCTGAGTTCACTCAGTTCTCTGTATGTCCTGTATTATCTTAGAACCACTTTGTATTGTATTTCCAATGAACTCTCATATTCTATTGTCATTATGTTAAGATATGGGGTACATGCAACATACGGAAACGAACATCAGAACATAAAAATATGCTTATATTTCTCAAACAGAACATACATACGAACATAAAAACAACTTAGGCATTTTTGTTCACTCATGTAGTCAGTGGCAAGGTTTTAGCTGCATGACGTGGGCACAACGCGTGGCTAGACTAGTGACAGGATTTATTAACTGGACCGTGACAGGGGGGAAACACCTTGAGATAGTCGTCGTAACTGACAACCGGTAGTCTAACTTCGCTGTTTTTCCGTCACTGGCTCTACTGTAGTTATGTAATTCATACACGACTTTATCTCCGACTTTGTATGGTCCCGGATATCTTCCTACTTTGTACCTACATGCTACCTTACCCCATGATTTTCTCACCTGACTTAAAGCCTCCTCCCACTTAGCCTCAATGCATGTGTTGGATTGATCCTCCAAGGTGCTTGGGAGTATTTCCCACCTCAGGTTGATTGGGGAAAGTAAGTCATGACCTAACAATAAGGAAGAAGGGGCCTTCTTGTAGCTGTCATGTACAGCGCTATTAAATGATATTTGCAACGGTGTTAGGTTCTAATCCCAGTCCTTATAATGGACACGGTGAAAAGAAATTAAGCAGCCTTGAGGTTTCGGTGAAATTTTCCACGTATGGTTGCGAATAGTAAGAGGTGGTGGTAACATGTTTTATACCATTATTAAAACACATATCCTCAAATATTTTTTTATGTAAACTGGCCCGCGTTGTCGGACACAAAGATATGAGGGTACCCAAAGTTGTGAAACAAGGTAGTATCAAGAGCATCAACTAGTGAGCTGGAAGCTGCCACCCTTAATAGAATCATCCACACACATTTTGAGAATCCGTCAACTATTGTAAGTAAAACGTTGTGTCCTTTCCGTGATCTCGGTAAGGGGCCGAACAAATCGATAAAAACTCTGTCAAGTGGGAAACTAGTAACTTCTGAGTTTAACATCCCGTATCGACGATTCTTTGCAGGCTTAGCCCTAAGACACACCTCACACTTTCCAACCCAGTCCTGGATTTCCACTTTCATCCCTTTCCAATAAAAATACAAAAATATACGGTTGAGTCTAACTTAGATGGTATATAGATTTCCCATAGTTCTAGATGATGATGGCGATGACAACAACAATTTATGCCATTGAGTACTATCTTCTTAAGGGGGTCAACTCCTTCTCATCTTGCCAGGAGACAGTTCCGTTCACTTTGATGAAGGATTAGTTGAATGGGCGGACTGTTGGCTTGTTGACAAGTTCGCACCGGTGACAGCGCTTGTGAAAATAAAAATCACCATATGTTACTATCTATGCCCACACCTCTCGTGGACCCTTCTGATGTTACGGGAGACAACTTGTGCCGGCTCCCATTGACACCGGTGCCGATAGTAGGGGTTTGCGACCTAGACTTGGGGTGCAGCACAACAAGCCACTATGAAGGGGTTGTACGAAGAAGGCACTTAGGATTTAGTCAATTTGAGACTTTATTCAGAGCTCTAATTCAACCCCTTGGTTGATTCAGTTACACAACTGTACGTCAAAAAGCCACACCTCAATGCCCGCATGTGATAACGTCGCTATGACCTTGACATGCTCTCAACAAGCCCAGAACCGAGAGTCCCGCAACAAACTCCAGGCCAGAACCTCGAAGTCAGTCGCGATCATGCACAACTGTCTGCGCAGGGACAAAACAAACAAGCAGCACTGCGCACAAACAAAAGAGTTGAGGAAACTCTTCACAATAGGACATATGTTCATATGGACTTTTCAAATTGTTTTGAGGTCTTCTATTAACACCCAAGTTACTTACCACATAAATCGATACATCACGTATATATATATATATATATAAATAAACATACAGAGTATGTAATTTAATTGGTATCAAATATTCTAGGGGCGTATTACTAGACCAAACATCAAGACGTTCATATAAACATGGGTCTAGAAATGCTTTATTTCTGAGGTTGGAGGGATTTTATTGCTCGATTATTAAGTATTCAGACAGAGGAATTAATGCATTAATTCAAGGCAAAGTTTAACAGAAACAACCAAAAACATAAGAAGACAGAACCGTTTGTTACAATATGTTACAATAATTGTTCAGAGTCCTGCTTCAATGCATTTTCTGAGCCAGTGTTCCATTTTGTCCATACTCAATTGAATATCTCTGGGGTTTTACTTATTCACTCACATACATTTAAATTTCGCTCTAGTAAAATGTCAACATCAGGAACAAGACTTGAGCAAACAATAGACTTTAAATGTTCCCAAAGATAAAAATCAATTGGGTTCAAGGGTGACCTGGCGGTCTAGGGGTAAGATGTCGGACTTCTGTGCTGGGTCCAGGGTTCAATCCTCGGTCCCGGCACAAATTTATCTGATTGCCAAACCCTTCCTTCACCTCTGACAAGACATCTTATGAATGTGGGGAATGCCAGGCCTCCACCGTGGTTCGGATTCCACGTTAAACTGTAGGTCCTCCATTTCATCTCACAATCACCCTAACATTACACATTAGCGTAAGTGCGTACAACCCGAACGGGTAGTAAGACGCGGTGCTAATAATAATAATAATAATTAGGTTCAAATCTGGTGACCAAGTAGACCATTCACTGGAACACCCATAGCCAATCAATCCATTTACAAGGAAAACATATGATCATTTTAAAACTAAACATTTCTAGACCCTTGTTTGTATGCACTTTTCTTAATGTATATATTGTATATTGACCTCAGATGTCTTGGGGTAAAGTTTTGCCTCAGGACTCGATGTTCAAGCTGAGGTCAAGGTTGAACAAGAAAAATCTATGGTATTACTTCCTTTTATATATATATATATATAAAAAACTGTATCATTCTTAAATTAATTTAGCCTAAGACAGAGATACTTAACTCTGTACACCCAAATCTACAACTAGAAATCATACTATTTGAATCATAAAATGAATACACAGGGGTTAATTGGATAATTAATTTATTTTGAGTATCACCTTAGGGTGGACCATGTTTCATTCTACTTTTCAGTCACTCTTCCTTCTTTCCTTTGGGCCAATACTATTAACACATGTTTCAGATAACTTTAATGTTCTCAACCTGGAGTCCAAGGAGAACTATTACCGTAACTACTCCATTCAAGGAGTGTCACATCCTCGATCATACTTGCATCAAATCTCCAAAGGGGGAGATAAGTATTCTTTTATTGGAGTGGATGCTTGTTTGGAGCCAGGCCCTCGCAGGCCTTTTAACTTTGTTGGTATGCTTAGAAAGAAGTAAGTGAATTATTGGCGACTAACATGGTCCTTGCATTTTGATTTCATATGGAAATGTCGAATCCTATCACAGTTTTGGAAAAGTAATTTTCCTTTACATGGTGTTATTAAACAAGTCAGGGATCAAACCTGGAATCCTTAGCTCAGTAGACAGATGCTCCACCGACTAAGCTAAGTTGTCAAACATCCGCCTTATAATTTAAGATAGTAGTATTAACATTTTCCTACTTTATAACATATGTTAAACTCCAGCAAAGTATATTTTATTTTATAAAAATTCTTTTTTTGCAGCATCTCGTTACTAGTTGCTTGTTGCTCATACACACTTTACTCTTAGGAACTGTCACATGTATTGGTTTTTCAGGTTGCCACGCACCTGGAAAACAGGGAAAACCTGGAAAAGACATGGAATTTATTTGTGTCTGGAAAAAACCGGGAAAACACAGGGAATTTCACCAAAAAACTAGAATTTACTGGAATTTGTTAGTGAATTTGGGCAATAAAGTGCTTGCAAGTGGAACAATATAGACTAAAATTTGTAACTGGAGAATTGAGCAGTCTGATTGGAACACGTCTTATTTATGATGATTATGCTTACCAGCACCTCATCAGCTTGAAATAAGTCCTGAGTGCAACCGAGACGACTCGTTTTCGTTCGGCAAATGCCGCGCATTTTCGGCTTCCTCCACTCACCCCCGCTAATAAGACAATCGTTCCACCCCCACATTTAAACTCAAAATTGTATTTTTGGTATTTCCCATTTTTTTCATTCCATTTAGGGTAGACAGAAAATATAACCAATTTTTCCTTCTAGAAAATGTGTCATTCATTTCTCATCATTTTCCAAATAATTCTTAAACATGTGTTTCTCTTGCACAATAAAACATGCTTACAATGACAAATTACCACTTTTCATTTCTAAAATTTTCTTTAAAACTAAATTAAATGCCTCTATAATTATATTTATAATATCTATTAGGTGTCTGGAAAAATGAAAATTTTATCTGGAAATCCTGGAAAACACATGGAATTTGGTAATAAGAAAATAATGGCAACCCTGTTTTTCCTCTTAAGAGTTTAGGCATAGTGTATGGTATAGAGGCATGGCAATTTCCTGAGACAACAATTGTTTCTTATTGGGTAACATAAGGTCATGCAACACATTTGACCCTAAAAAGAGGGAGAAAAGGTACTTACAGTCCAATTTTCATAGAAAGATTCTTATATGATAATTAGTAAAGTTTTATCTACTTTTGTGTATTCATATATCAATTCATATGATCAGCTGTAATTTTTTTTTAATGCTCAATACCTATAATTCATTCATGACCTTAGTTTACTTGGATTACAGCTCAAAATGTTACTAGAAGTAGTCCCTATTATAACACTACGCCAACAGCTGACATATATCACTTTGGTTAACTGTAATGAAAACAAATGGTAATATATGATTGTGATAGTTAACCATAGTAATTTAGAACAACATTATTTGTAGGTATATTTATTTGAGGTCGAACACAACGCTTATTTATCGTTTTATTCCACTTAAAAAAATTAATATTCACACCACTTTCACAAAAACTTCTATTGAACATAGCTTCAAAATAGCGACCGACGAATTTAAACCATGTGGTTGAACATGATGGTAAACAAGTTTTTTACAACGATGCACCCACACATTTAATGAAAATATTTTATTCAGTTAAATATTTTGAAATACGATAAAATAATTATAAAATCATTTATTATATATATAAAAAAATTACAAGTATTTTCTCTTTTCCAAATAAATAGGATGCCTGTATTAAAAAGTATTAATCTATGCATTATATTATACATAATCAATAACGTTCCAAAACCAAGAAGAAGAAGAAATACTTTTAATTATGTTTGAAAATATTGTTTCTAGTTGGATAAAAAGGAATGATTAAAAGAAATGAAATAGTATGAAAAAACTTAGGTTTACATTATTTTAAATGTAAAATATAACAGGTAATTAAAAAACTTTACATTTATAACAAAACAATGATCTTTTACACGTGTTGTCAACCCAAAACCTAAACACGATTTTTGAACTGTCATCCAGGTAAAAACCTATTGTTAATGGAGTCTACACATTAATACTAATATTATCGTAAAATGTTATCAAGGTTGACTTCAAACAAATAGGCTTTAATTTTATAAAAGGCCTTTTCTATGAAAATTGGAATCAAACAGTCTTTGTGTGTGGATATTTCCTATCTTAATTTTATAATCTTTCTTTATATTGCGTTTAATACCCATTAGGGCTGTATGCATATGTATTAATTATGCTAATGTGTTAGGGATAAGGTTGAATTTAGAGCAACTGGAGAGAGAGTGGAAAGCTAGTTAGGGAAAAACACCCTCAGTACATCTGGCATGGATTATAACTCTGATCTCCCAGTCATTTGCAGTTCCTAAAGTGCAATAGTGGTGCCTTAGACTATTCAGCCACTGAAGCTGGTTTTATCATTATAACATGACAGTTATGTATAGTTACACATGTAAAACAATCTTATCAATGATAATATTATTTTTCATTATATCTTTTCAATAAATACTAGATTAAATATTTCATCATCATTTACTATTTCCAGTTTCTCAGGTTTGGTTGATGGGTACTTTCCACTTTTTCCTGTCTTTGTACAATTCCTGGGTTAAGATGTACGTCTGTGAGGAATGCCAGGTCTCCACCGTGGTTCGGATTCCACGTTAAACTGTAGGTCCTTCATTTCATCTCACAATCACCCTACCATTACACATTAGCGTAAGTGCGTTTAACCCGAACGGGTAGTAAGACGCGGTGCTAATAATAATATAATAATAATAATAATAATAATAATAAGATGTACGTCTCCTTTCACTTCCACATCCTTTCTGATCTGCTAGTTGCTTCATCTTTTTCTTGGTCTTCTGACTTTCCTTATTTCATCGCTTTTCATCGAATTGTACTTCTTTGATATACTGTTGTTTGTATTTTTGTTTGTGTGTGTGTGTGTGTGCGTGTGCGTGTGTGTGTGTGTAGAAACCAGAACCCTCTCTGCAGTGACTTCTCAATTGTTTCGTACAACATACTAGTTACTCCTGGATAGTCTCTGGTTATATTGTTCCAATCTTTTCTTGTTCTTTGTAGCGATGTTCAGATACATTTTATCTCTGATGCTTGAAGTTGGCTCCAATGCCTAGTGTGCATTTTTCTAAACCATATTTTGCTATTGGTATATAGGTAATAAGATCTATGCATTATTACTTTTGATGTCATCATTTTAATCAATATATTTAAATAAATTCATAAATAACAAACTTTGAATAAAATTATGTTTCATGTAATGTAACTAACACAAATTAAATATTAATATTGTTTGGACAAATATAGTATTGCTAGTTTTGTAATATGTGACTCCTTAAATGGCAAATTCTCTCCATATTCTCATTTCAATATTTATCATCTAAAAATAGGAATGCAACATTCCATCTTTGGTCAAGCTAAGCCACCAAATAAGTATAATCTCATGCAAGCACTTAGTTTATTAGTTAGGTGAAAAAATTGTACTATTTCTGCTGGAAAGATTTTTATGAGAGCTGCCTCTCTTAAGGCTTACTCATGAGCCACCACTGGTCATACTCTATGCACTAATTACACTGATGTGTTAGGGATTAGGAAGGTTTTAATTTAGAGGAAGTGTATTTGCATTTGCATGACAAAAGAGAGTGGAAAACCATTAAGGAAAAACCACCTCCACTATACCCGACTGTGATCGAACCTCTAGCTCCCTGTCTTGATAGTCTAATATATAGCGAGAATAGTGCCTTAAACCATGTGGCCACAAAGCGGGTCAGTATTTGTTCCTTACTAGGTTTGCTAGGTGTAGTTTTTTCCATATTAGGTTTCCACATCCCCTCTTAAAGGGAGGGCTAATGTGTTTATTTAAAATGCACATTCATACTTTTATCTTAAATAAGGGATGTCAAACTTGTGGCCCGATCCATGATTCTGTGCAGCCTCTGGACCTTTTGAGGAAACAACATACACTGGTGGATCGATTCAGCTTTTTATAAAGGTTGTATAAATATACCATTTAGGATTTTGACAGTTGGAAGGTTGGGGATATTAATATTAATAGGCGAGATTGGAGCACCAAAGTTGTACTTTTTATTCACCAGATATCATATCCCAGAAAATTGTTAGATTTGCACAGCAAATGCATGCAATGTTTGTTGGCATATTAGTGTGTGCATAGTAGTTTTCTCTTGAACAAAACATTTGAGAGATCACTGCATACGTATATTAAATTTTGTCATCAATTATGGAAGTGACATCAGCACAATATTTAAATACCAACACTCGAACCCTTGCTGCAAATAAAATTTTTCATGTATCTGGGAATAAATAGAGGGTAGGTCCTAAAATTGGATATACGCTTAGTTGAGGAGCTCTTCGGAAAATGGGCACATAGGTTAATAGTCCCTTTTTTCCAAGATACATTTCTAGATTCTTGAGGTTTTCTTCCATATTGTGTAAAACATAATATTAACGTACCATTTCATTAATATATGACGGTAGATTGAAATTAATTGTTGCAAGCTATGAACCATTTTAGCGTGTTTTTTTCTCAGCATCAATATTGATGCCATGTCCCTATTTTCTGGAGAGCTTCTCAATTTTCTTTTTATAATACTAAGGATTTTATAATTGAGGCTTCTTTTTCTAAATATGGCGCAAATTTTTAAGTTTACTGAATGCGACCTCCCATGGTATTTTACATTTTTATTATGGTCCTTGTCGGTGACCTGGCGGTCTAGGGGTAAGGTGTCAGACTTCTATGCTGGCGGCCGGGGTTCAATCCTCGGTCCCGGCAAAGATTTATCTGATTACCAAACCCTTCCTTCACCTCTGACAAGACATCTTGTGAATGTGAGGAATGCCAGGCCTCCACCGTGGTTCGGATTCCACGTTAAACTGTAGGTCCTTCATTTCATCTCACAATCACCCTACCATTACACATTAGCGTAAGTGCGTATAACCCGAACGGGTAGTAAGACGCGGTGCTAATAATAATAATAATTATGGTCCTTACGATCAAACTAGCTAGATACACCTGCCTTAAATGATGTGTTTTAAATCTCACTAATTACCAGGACTCGTGCATAAGTGTGGCCTACTAAAATACAAATAAAGTTAGTTTTGTTTGTCTTTCAGAGTTTTTTTCCTTCTGTTTATAACTTTGCAACTACATTGCTAATTGATGGTTGCAGTGAGATGGAGCATGTGAGGAACCTGAGCGAAGAGGCCCACAGACGAGGCAGCAACTACACAATTTGGTTTGGGCATTACCCCACCTCTTGTATCCTGACTCCAGGGCCTGGTGGTGTCAGGGCCCTTATTGGGTCTCATAAAGAAGGACTGGTGTATCTCTGCGGCCATTACCACACACTCGGAGGCATGGTTTCCAACATGTACACACTCCAGCAGGCAGGGTTTCTGGAGCTTGAGCTTGGGGATTGGAAGGATAACAGGCTGTGAGTTATATTATATACCCTCTTGTGTCGTTTAGTATAAACTTGTGAGGGGTCATTTACAAAATGTTAATAATTCAGTTTCAGATACTGACTTTCTTACTTTGGTTCTCATTTATTAGCTCCAAATTCCACTAATCTTAGAAACCAAAACAGGTAAAAATAAAGTTTGTAGGAATGTTAAACTCAATTCCTCGATACCTTGATACTCTTGATTCTTACTTACTACTATCAAAATAATTGGTCTTGTATCACGGTTTTTGGTACTTGGTTTCCTAGCTCTAAAATCCAAGCAACACAGTTCATAATTGAGTGATTGATTTTTTTGCCGTTTCATTTGTATACTGACAAGTTGTAATTGTGTTCTAATGATCTTGCACAAATGCATGGACGTTCTTCTCTTTACTATAATTTTAATGTGAGATAAATAATATATTTGAATTGTAAATATTGAAAAATAGAAACAGAAGCAAAGAATTAAGGCTAAAATATTTTGATTTGAAGTTGAGAATAATATTAATTGTAATATCCCTAAAAAGTGTTTAAAAATTGTATATGAATAATTTTAAACTAATTTTATGTCAAATATATGCATTTTATTATATGTACTTACCAAGAAACAATATTTAAAAAGGTAATTCAAACTAAAGAACCAATGATTGATTAACTTTTTTGGAAGAAAAATAGATTCTGGTTCTTAAGCAATGTGGTTTTCCATCTTTTAGCCAGGTGGTAGTTGTACATTTCTTATTTTTTTACAGAAATATTCTAAAAATGGGTCTGTTCCCCCCTACCCCTTATCTGAATTTTCTATCTCTTTGTTAAATCATTTGCCACACAGTTGCTATATAATAACTAAAAATGCAAAGTTTTGTATATATGACAGGTACCGTGTGGCAGCCGTGGATCATGGTTTGTTTTCTTTTATTGATGTTCATCACCGAGATTGGCCAGTGATACTGATTACCAACCCGAAGCACACTTTATACAAGATGTCAACCCGAGAACCACTCAATAGAATGCGGAATTCTACCCACATTAGGTAAGTCGAGTTTAGATAAAAAAAATTGTTTAGCGATTGCTATCTCTGATATATAATGTTTATTCTTCTAGTGAAAGGTAAAGGGTCTGGCCAACACCCATGAAAACACCCTAAAGATATCACTAAAATTGTATTTCATATGGTAATATTTATTTTATAACATTTGTCAATTTTATTCTTAACCCTACTGGTCTGGTTGGTTGTAAATTAATTTATCTAACCTTAAAGGAACAAAAGGAAGGTTAATTTTGAGGTAACTGCACCACTATACCCTTGGAATGGGTAGCCATATATTGGCCTAACCACACCCATTTCATTTATTGGGGATCATGGGAATTGAACTCTTATCATACTAAATCAAATCTTTTTAACAATCACCCTACCATTACACATTAGCGTAAGTGTGTATAACCCGAACGGGTAGTAAGACACGGTGCTAATAATAATAATAATTTAAGGTAAAATGATATTTATTGAAGAATTGTAATATAGCTACATCTGTAATGTTTGATTTCAGAATGTTGATATTCTCCTTATCCCACATTGTTGATGTACAAGTAAAGGTTGACGAAGAAGGTTGGCGTCCCTGCACTGAGGTGAAGGGGCCATTGTATGTGGCTATGTGGGAGCCAAACAAATATTCACAGGGTTTACATTATATTCATGTAAGCTATACATATTTTTTAAATACAGACCGTATTAAAATACTTTTAAATGGCAGATTTTAATGAATTTATGTCTCATATATGGGCATAGTTTTATAAAGGTTGTGCTTCAAACATTGTCTTTCTATCTTCTGGAGATTTTAGTTAAAATTACAGTGGCATCAAAAATGTTATAGTCTTCCCATGATGTGAAAGCAGATAAGGTACAACTAATTGGAAGGCCATTTTAGTAGTAACACAATTTACAGGTCACTTTCTATAGGAAGATATTTCTAGAAAATACAAATTTTTTTGCCGCTTACTTTTATAACTTTTATTATATTATTAGAGTTATTTTATAGATATCAACAATATATATCATAAACGACTGCTGTAGCTCACATGATGTGATGTATGTATGTATGTATGTGAAAGTAGATCCAGTAACTATCAGAAAGGGCTCTCTTTCTATGAATGTTAGACTATTTTTGATCACAAGGTTATTTTACTGTGCAATTTAAAAGTCATATTGGCTGATTTACATAATTATAATACCATATTGTAGTGTCCACATATTTATTAGCTATTTTCTCACTGTAAATAATCTAGCCTATACTTTATTTATATTAGTCACCTTATTTTTTAAATTTCTTTAGATTTTAAATCAGGTTTGATAATGTTTTTATTAACATCACCATTTTTTGTCAAACCTCTTGGCATTAAAAAAAAAATCCTGTCCACCTTTTAACATAATATTAAGTCTAGTAGCGGTTTGATTCACTTATATTTTTTGACTATCGAATGGTTTCAACTATTGTTTATTGAATGATCATTCTATAATTTTAATTCATTTATTTAATGATTTCATTCAACTACTTTTGTATAACTTTTTAGGCTTAGCTCTATTGTGCACTTTATATACAATAGCGTAAGCATGTTTTTAGGTTTTTATATGTATTTGAAAGTTAACAAAGGCTATGTTCCATTTTACAGTAATTTCTGCTTTACAGCGGTTTGCTGGAACTTAACCAGCCCTATGAGTGGGGCTCTACTGTAGTTGTTTAACCACTTATAGTCTTAAACTTGGCCTTTGATTTTGAGTAGGATTTTTGATTGTGAAACTAAATTTGACACAGGTCCATGTGAAAGATGGGGATGGTCGAGAGAAGACGATTACTCAGCCTTTCTCATTAGATGACACTAGACTTGGTTTCCACCTTTTGCCGCGCTTTGTTCTTATGTCCAACATTAGTTTAGTTGTGAGTAGTGTTTTATTTTTGAACTCTTACTGCTTTCTCTCTTCTTGAATGTTTTAAATTCAATGGGTTGGGAATTTTACAATAATTTTTTGTACAGATTTTGTAAATGGAGGAATTTACATGAATGAGTGGTAGGAACAATTACAACATGGCTATTATACAATGAAAAAAGGAAAACAGTTCACACTTAACGTTGTTGCCATAAGAGCAAGAGATAGTGACTGCCTCTTGAAGAAAATTTACTGCTGTCCAATCTCTTCAGGAGGGAGTGTGAAATACGCATTGCATTTTCCCAAAAAAGGAAACCAAAAAACAAAGGAGATAAAAAGGAAAGTGGTAAACACTAAGTAGAAACATCTAAAAGGAACAAGCAACATGAAATACAAATGAAGGAAATTAACCAGAAAGGATGGGAATATAATATTATAAATAGCTCATAATCTGCAAATCGATTTAGAATGGCTTATCTATTCATATTATTAAGTAAAATCTTTATTTATTTAATTATTTATAGTTGATGTGAAAAAATAGTATAAAAATAAGTTACACTAAACATAAATCGTCACAAATAATCTATCTTTACAAAATCATATTCCTTGGAAATGATTGGTAATCATTAAATTGACAGAAGCCACGCTTGCTTTGTTTACTGTACTTTCATCTTGAAAATTTAGAATATCACTAAAATAGAAAAATTTCAATTCCACATACTGTTTTATTAGTCGTCGTCGTCGTCGTCATCGTCATCGTCGTCATCATCATCATCATCATCATCATCATCATCATCATCATCATCATCATCATCATCATCATCATCATCAACAACAACAACAACAACATTTTCCAAACTTTGGATATGTCAGTTTAGTAAATTGTTTCCATCATCCAACTTTTCTTCCTTCTTTATTTATTTCCATCCTTATCCTTTCACTCACACACTTGCTGTTATCTGATCCTCCCATCTCCTCCTTGGTCTTCTTTGTGGACTTATTCCTACAAATTTCTTTTTCATCACTCTCCTTAGGATTCTTTCCTTTTCCATCCTCATTATGTGTCCATACCATCTCACCTTGCATCCTCTACTATCTCATTTACCCTTTGTAGTCCAACTCTATTAGTGTAATGAATAAACTAAGTTATTGGTGGTTGCAATGCTCCTTATATTTTTACAATCGAGTGTGTAATATATATATCAGAAGAGTTAATGTTTTTTATACAACTCTGCATTTTCTCCTTTAATTCTTTACCAAATTTCTTTTTCTCTTCATTTTGATCTTTGGAAGTGGCATTATAGGTTTCACAGTTCCTTCTGAAGAGTTCCAATAAAATGAAACGTGGTTTGGGGGATTGATTGGGCAGTAACAATACATTTTTATTATGAGACAATCATAATCTTGTGTGGTAGCAACAGTGTGTTTCTCTTGCCTTTTCAATAATAATCTTGTGTTTATACTGATTTATTCTTTTCTTTCCTCTTTATGGCACCTTCTTATGTCTATATTATGTTTAAAATTTCTATCAATTAGTAATATCTCCAAGTTGCACAAAATTGTACACACAATAATATTTAATCTTTTCTACAGTTCCAGCTTATGTTTGGTTTCATGCTGGTGATATGTGTCGTGCCACTATGTATACTCAGGGTTCTACATATATTATTGAAAGGTAAGTTTCAAAACTACAAGATATAATTTCTTATCATACAAACATCTTAATAATGAGTAGCATACTTATCCAGATATTAATTTATATTTATCAAAGTACTGATTAAGAAGTTCCTAGAGTGAGGTAGGTCATGCTAACTTTTGTGTTTGTTTTCCTTTATGTATTTCCATCCCTCTTTCTTATATAACAAAACATACCTCAAAAAGGGAAAAAAGGTTTTCCTCAAAGATGTATATACTATGTATTTTTCTTCAATGTCCATTTCCTATGTTCATCCTTTATATTACTCACTCCTTTTACATGTTATTAAGTGTCCTGTCATTCTTTAATCTCTACTAATTTCTTTTTTCTTCTTTGATTTCTCTTTAAGGAAGTTGTATTGTGCATTTTACATTCACTCTTAATGTGTTCTGATATAATGAAACCTATATGTCCAGGGATTGAGCAGTAACGATCACTTTTCAAAAAAATAAAAGAGGTTATTCTTAAAGAAATATAACTTGAAATTGTGAAACTGATTGTCTGAAGCACAAAACTATCACATAGGAGGATTGTGCATTATTTTCATTTCAAAATATTTAAAAAAATAATGACTTTAATTAATATTTTTATTATATAATTAAATTTTAAAAGTATCTATTGTTAAACTCAAGTTTGACTCGACTCTATACTCGGGAGCTTTCTGAGAATTTTGTGGCCACAGACTCTTAAGTGTGTGTATAGTAAAATATGTACACGTTGTGTTTCCTGAAAGGTAGCTATCTAGCAGTCTTAACTTAACGGATTATACTATGATCCTATCTCAGGGTGGTCAGGTTGTACACTCTACTCTTCTGAGGAGGAAGTAGAGTAATAAGAGGGAGTTTAGGGCCTAAAAGAGGATAGGTACAATAATTTGAGTTTACATTCAACAGTTGCTATTGCCACAATATTATCTTAATATTTCTAATATTTATAAAAATTCTAATTTTGTTAGTACTTATTAAATAAACACATTAAAAATGATGAGTTACAGTTTGAATTGATACCAATTTTAAAACCAAGGTTTAAATCTTGAATGAACTATTTATTAAGACATTATTGGTTTTTTGCAACATTAAAATTGAGAAATGTCATTAATTGTTGCAGGAAATATCTTTTTCTTGCTGAATTGAGTAGCTTCCGCATGTACACATTTCACACAGAATTCCAGGAGCTCACACAGGTCTAAATTATATTACCTAATTTCTCTTTGCTTTATCTTATCCAGCTAACAAGTACCAGAAACCAAAACTGCCATTGCGATGTTTGCAGTGTTGGCTACAGAAGTTGTGGATTCTAGGAACAGTGGATCGAATATTTTATCCGCTGGTTCTGTATGCCTTGTATTTGACTGTTGGTAGGTGGAAGCAAAAACATATTTTTCTTAATTGTTAGATCACTCTATAACACTTTTAACTCAAAACAAAACTCTTGTAAAATTTATTTAAATTATTTGTCAAAATTTTGACATTTTATTTAATTTTCTGTAGTTTGCTATTAAATAAGAGGTGTTATTGAATTATTGGTTTAGTGATCAGAGTTCCTGGCTACAGATCCAGAAGTCCTGGGTTCAATCTTTGACACTTCTCAGATTTTTCTGTGTAGAAGTGGGCTTGGAATGGGGCCAACTCAGCCTTGTCAGGACAATTGTAGAGCTACTTGAATAAAGTAGTGGCTCTGGTCTAGAAAAACTGAGATTAATAGTTGAAGGGTTTGTTGTGCTGATTATATCACACCCTTTACCTGCAAATGTTGACACTAGCTTTTCCAACATATAGTGGCCGCTCGGTTGGTATAGATGGCTTGCTGGCTGACACTATGAAGTTTTTTACTATTATGTTTATTGGCAATGTGCTAACAATCAACAACCTAAGCTATATAATCTCAAAAGTAAATAAATAAATAAATAATAATAATAATAACAAATTAAAAAATATTTGATTGATATTTGTTAAAAAAATCTATCAAGTATATTTATTAGAAGATTAAATCTCAGTTGCTTGTGTTAAAGTCAAGCATGAGCGTGCACATTCAAATCTGCTGCTAATACGTTAACTATTCTTGGGTAAGGCATTTGCATAATTGACTTTACTAATTGCACTCTTAACTAATATTTTATAATTGCTCATTTGAAAATATTTCAAGACATGGTCCGAGCTAATATATTCAAGGTGGACTAATTTCCTCCCTGGTGTCGAGTCAAAGCATGTGGAATGTGGTTGTCCTGTCTGGTTCAAGGTCCCTGGTCGGTGGGTGAAGTTATTGAGGGCTACACAGGAATAATCTTCGCCTGGGGGACCATCATCAATGGGGTATACCTCCCTGGATCCTTCACATATGCTTATGGTTTCCTTCAAGTTGGTACTAATTCCTCTCTGCATGTCTTATGATTATACTGTTTTTGATATATGGTCATTTATCCCAATCTCATGGGCCTAACATGTCAGGATAGGCTTGTGGGATGGATAGGTAGTGGCAAATAATTATTGGGTTTGTTTAATCTAGTTTATTGAAATAGATTAATTAGGGCTGTCAAAATCAACTCCTCGATACTTTGATACTCTTGATTCTTACTGGTATCAAAAGAATCGAGAATCGAAAGAATCAAGAATCGATCTTAATGTTACAACTCTCGCTGCTTCGATTCTTAGCTCTCAATAAAACTGGCAACTAAACAAAATCAAAACATTCAAAATAGATGATGATCAATTATCTCTCATATTAGTTTAGTTGCCTTTTCACTCAAATGCCGGCAAATCGTAAATATACCGTAATGGCTTGAATATAGTATGATCCCGAATATAATATTACCCTAACATTTTGAAGTGATTTACATGAAAAATAAATGATCTCAAATATAATATGACCTGACATTATGACGGTAACAAGCCCTAAAAATTTAACAACTCTGACACATTTTTAAAAAAAGTGATAGTTA
This sequence comes from Timema cristinae, assembly GCA_039000515.1. Taxonomy (NCBI): domain Eukaryota; kingdom Metazoa; phylum Arthropoda; class Insecta; order Phasmatodea; family Timematidae; genus Timema; species Timema cristinae. The sequence goes on from JBCFYV010011172.1 coordinate 48,478,906, forward strand.
AGTGAGACTGTCAGAATGTATGAATTGATTCTAAACAAACAATCACTATATAATACGTAGACTAGGGATGGCAATTTTCTGTAATATATCAATATAACTATCATTAATTGATACATCACAACGTGTATAACAAAAGCTACGATATTCCTATCAAATTAAAATGGTTACCATCCTGTAATTATATTCACTGTCACTTTTCAATTTTGAATGTTTTATTTAGCTCTTTGAATAAGACAAGTTTAATAAAAATAGAACAAAAATCGACATAGTTAACAAAAATGAAGCAAAAACCGTTATATTTATTTTAATTCACTAGGTTATCTATATATCATTGCCAAAACTTTATTACTAATTTCTGACGAGCTAACGTGTGTAGGATCAACTATGGCGGATGATTTAAATTATTTGTAATGTGTGAAATGTGTTCTTTTTGTTATAAAGTCCACAATTTATTGTTTTAATTTTGAGTTTATTTGAATTCTTGGCTTTGATTTTCGATTTTGAAGAGTTTTAGTGCATTTAATAAATATCTATAGGATTTTGAGATTAAAGTTTTAAATGAGATGTGTTGGAATGATCGAGTCCAAGTTTCACATTGGGGGAGTAGGGTATCAGGCACATACGATTTTCTATGCAATAATGCTTGGATAAATAATGAAAAAGAAAATGTTCAAGAATCGAAATCGAGAATCAAGGTTGAAGCTAAAAATCAGAATCGAGAATCGGAATTGAGTAAAACAAATATTGTGATATCTCTAATAGTAATTAAGCTAATAACATATAACATGATGTAGGGTTTAGAATTAGTTGATATAATTTGGAAAAAGATATTTGTTCTGTCAACGTCCTACCTCATCAGTGCGTGTTCTGACCTATTTTTACCACTATAACCCTAGCTCGTATCAAACCCTGATTGTCCAGCGCTGGGCTGTTATTAATGAACTCTGACTTCTAGGATGGGTTAGGGCATCCTCCTCAGTGCAGAACAGTGACTCAAACTGCGAAATATTCTCCCCACAAGTTGGTTAGACTTGGTAGCTGACTGAGTATGTAGAGCACTTTAGAATAGCCCCGCTGATACCTGTTGTACGTCAGATCGGCCCCCCTCCCTCTCGCTCTCTCATAAGGTCCAAAACTCACTGATATATACCCATCCAAAAAGGAGGGCTGTTTCCCCTAAGGTACTGGTGTTGACACTGGTCTATGTTATGCTATTTGGCAAAACAACTCCGAATACTCGACTGCTGAGTAAGGTGAGTTTACCAGACTTATGTCATACTTATATGTTCTAGATTAACTAAGGCTGCAAGCTATATTACAAATTGATACATTTTATAGTAAATACAATTATAGATTAGTAGGAAAATGATAGGGCACAAATAAAAGTAAAGACACTAACACATATTTACACACAGTTCAATATTTTGATGCTATTATAGCACTTTCTTCAGGAAGTAGTAGTAGTATGTTGTCTACAACATCTTCTTTAGACTTACTACTACCACCTTCCTGACATGGTCAGTGTATGTCTCTAGACTCATTTTTCCCTCGTGGTCTTTTACTTGTACCTTCACTTTCTGCCATATACTGACCAAGTATACTCTGATCAGAAGAGTCAACAAACTCTGAATCATCTGTCAACATGATCGACTAGCACACGTGCCTGGAAACCTATCTGCCTAGTTTTAGACTGTCAAAATTGAAATTATATTTCCTGACCTTTCCTGAAATTTTTGATATTAAAGAAAATCTGTCCCAACTCTCAGGTCAGGAATGTGAAATTTTTTTGCCTGCGGAAATCCTGAAATTGGGGATTCCTGCACGCCCCTAGTAAAATTGTATTTTGTATCAATAGCTTAAGTACCCGCCTCGTTGGCGTAGTTGGCTAACGCGCTTGTCGTGTTGCGCTCGACTGCTGAGGACGGGGAGATTGAGGTTCGAATCTCGGTAGGTGAACTGGGGGGGGGGTGTACCTAAATGGTTTTCCACTACCCTTCCACGCAAATGCGGGTTCACTTCCTCTAATTCAACCTTCCCAATTTCTAATCCATTAGCATAATTAGTACTTAAAGCGTATAACCCAAAAGGGTAGTAAGAAGCGGTGCTATTATTATTATTATTATTAATAGCTTAATTTATTCACAGAATTTTGACTTGATAACATTATTGTGTGTTGTATTATTCAACCTTTTTTTCTTTAGAAGTAAATTTGAAAAATACACATCACTCTTATACAAAATTAAGTTATCTCAGACAAATAAAACAATTTTTATTCACTATGCATTTAACAACACAATATTTTAATGGGTGTGCAAAGTGTTGTCTGGGCTAAAAGATCACTAGTAACTGGAAAATTACTTGCTTCAATTACTGAATAGTCTACGGCAGGAGTGTCACACTCCTTTGATCATAAGGACCGCATTAAAACTAAAATTAAAATGTCACAACCATAAGTAAACAAAACTCATTTTAGTACCTTATTTTATAAAAAAATAGTTTTATTTTTGGCTATGTAAAATATTAAGACTCACCTTTATTTTTTCCCAGAAATTTGAATTTTATTCAATCATATGTGACAAGGTTTAACTGGCTTCACTTCTGTTTCATTTACTTTATTAACACACTGAAAAATATTTTGTTGTATTTTAACACCAAAATTTCAACTCGTTCAACTTATCTTGTTTAATTTTCCTAGCAAATAAATTACACTTCTCCTTGTGAGTACCATAATGACGATTAATATTGTACTCTTTACGGACACTGATTGTTTGTTTACATATTAGACAAACAATGTTATTATTTATTTGGTGGAAAAAATATGTCGGCTCATTTTTTCTGATACATATGACCACCTCTGATTTTACATTTTAAAGGCTTGGAAAAATAAATTTTGAGGGTCACACTAGTTGAAGCATTATCAACAAGTCACTCTTTACAAAATTTAATAATATATATTTAAATTTGAATGCATTCAAACTAGTTTATATTATCACTTATTTATATTTCCTGAAATACAATTTTATTAGAAGGAATCCCACGACCAGATGCTAAGGCAGATGAACAAGACTGATTTCATTATTTTAATTATCTCTTAACTCTGAAGTAGAAAACTGCCAATGGAAATGAATGTTTTATTTTCTGTGTCAGCTTCTGCTTGCTAACACTCTCTCACCCGCTAACTCTTTCTATACCTCTTTACACTCATCAACACCATATAGTCACTTTTATGGAAAAAAGAGTAAGGCCGAATTGAATGTTGGTTTGTTATAAGCTTTGCGGGCTCCAAAGAATTATAGATTGTGCCTTGTTGAATGTTGGTTCGTTATAAGCTTTGCGGGCTGCAAAGAATTATAGATTGGGCCTTATTGAATGTTGTTTCATTATAAACTCCGCGGGTCGCAAGTTTGACATACTTGGTCTAAGGTGTTAATAGAACTCGCTATAATATAAAGCTTTAAAATATTTATACACATAAAACTTGACATGAGACAAGTTAAAACAGTTGCAACACACCATCCTGAGTTTTCTTCAATTCTTTACATTGAGATTTAATTTTAACAAACAGAAATGGTTTAAGGTATTGCTCTCATGTTGGACTGGACTTGAAATGACAGGGAGATCGAGGTTCGAATCCCGATCGAGTATACTAAGGGTGGTTTTTCAAAAATAGTTTTACACTCTCCCTCCACATAAATGTGGATACACTTCCTTTGAAGTAATCCTTCCCCATACTCACCTCATTAGCGTAATTAGTACATATGCGTATGACCTGAACATGTTGTAAGTTAATGTGCTAAAAAAATCACATGTTTGGTTGATTTGGAACTTAACTTATGATTGCTGATGTGTTTGTTATACAGATGTTTACATTCCAAATGCCTATCACATTGCTATTGGCCCATGCACTGGACAGAAGGTAACTTTAGTTATGTATTTTTTTTAAATAAACAAATGAAAACTGTATGGAAACACTAAAATAATGTAATTTAAGTGATAAGGAAGGAAACCAACCTGAAAGGATAGCTTGGCAAGGCCTTAAGCCCATCTCAGCCAAAGGATAGCACCTAGCTTAGCTAGGTAATATAACTTGAATTAGATATTGCATCAAGGTGTAGTTTTCTGTATTCTAATTCATAAAACAGGAGATTGAGACCCTAGTGAAACCATTTTATCATATTAAAAAAAATTGAAAAATAATCATCAAAAAACAACAATCAAACAGATCCTAATTTTGATATGTCAAGGGAAAATTCAGAAAACTGCACTGGTGAGATTTTTGGCTTGAATGTAGTCATAAATGTAATCAATCATAAATTTAATATCCCAGTTTAATGGCTATAAGATGGGCCATTATTCTCTTAATACAAACAATTATTATTTCTTCATATATTCATACTTCCATTTGGACATCCCTATTCTTCCTCACACAAAATTAATATCAATTTTCAAGAATATTTCTTTGTCATTAGAAAAAACAACAACGCAAAACAAATGGCATTGTAATACATTCAGTAGCCCCATGGCTTCTTTGGTGCTGAATGACAGCTCACAGCTGACTTCTGACAGTCAACATTTAGGTATATACCTAAATTTTGACTGTCAGAAGTGACAGCTGCTAAACACATATTTTTGCAGATCATATGGTTTGGTGTAGGGATATATAATTTGGTCTGGTAACTTTTTAAAGCCGTCAGCTGTGAGCTGTCAGTCAGCACCAAAGAAGCCATGGGGCTTCTGTAGTTGGCACAAGCTGTTTGTGTGTTGAGTCAACAATTTTTAACTAAATCACCCAGATATGAATACTGGCACTAAATTATTCACCATGTTATTTCAGACTAAGAAACCATGGACATGAAAAGCCTTGCACAATACTTGGCTTGTTTTGGAAGCATTCACTGTTTGTGGTGCTAATTGGTCTACAGATGATGTTTGCATATTTCTTCTGGTTGGCATATGGCACGATGGCATTTCTACTTGGTCCTTTACGGTCTTGGTCAATAGTGCTGGCTGTTGTTTTGTGGCATCAAGCCAACACGCTTCCAGAACATTGCCTCCGGTAAGTGTTAAACATTATACGCTTGACATGTTTACATTCTTATAGTTCTCTAGTCTCTTTCTAAACAACAAATATTGTAAAATATTTATTTGATAATTCTTTGTTTGATTGGGTGAAGATCTTAGAGCTAGCCTACCACTTTTTGAGTTATCAAAGATATTGATGATTGAATCTTGGCTAGGGTTAGTACCGTATTTCACCACATAATTGTCGCATGTGTTAGTCTAGGGGTTTTAAAGCTTGGGTTTTTTCATTAAAGTCAAACTCAAGTTGAGTATTTCAAAAAGCTTCCGAATTCTAGTCGAGTTCAAGTACATTCATAATTTAATATGTTAAAAGTATATATTTGATTATTTTAAAAGTAAAATAGTATTTTTTTGTCATCAGTCAAAGCAGACATAAAATGTAAAAAACACATTTTTAAAATGTGAGATTTAAACATATATAAAAACCACATGTTTTAAAATAAAAATGGCACATATTTTTTAATTTGAAAAATTATGAAAAATTATGAAAAATAAATAGATTAAAATATATAAATATTGGTTTTTGAATTAGTAATGACAATTTATAAAACAGGATTTAGTACACTTTAATAAAAATATAATAGAAAAAAAAATTAATCAACATGGTTTCATCATTCAAGTGTCTACTAAAGACATTAAAATTATATTAACTATTAAAAAAAAGTTCATATAATTGAAGTTTTAATGAGCTAATATTTCCCCAAAATAAGCCCTCATAACTTTAATTACCCTACAACAACAATAATAATAATAATAATAATAATAATAATAATAATAATAATGAGAACAATAACAACCACCCGTTCGAGTTACCCTACAAGAAAACTTAAGAATCACAAGATATTAGTAATTTGAAATGTTTCATATTTTGTTTATTAGTCCTCAATGTAATAATCGGGAATGATTCCATCTACTGTTTCAATTCCATCTCTCTATGTGTAATTGCGCATGTACCTTTTATGGGCTTTCACTAGAAATGATCTTATTACGAAGTTTATTTCAATTAAACTCTTAATGCTTATACAATGTAATTTTCATACTTCAAAATGAAAATTAAGGTGACAAAATAATATTGCCAGTAGAAAATATTAAATAGTATTTAAATCTGTCAAGTTTAGCAAAATATTTATTACATTGTTGATCAACACTGATTTCAGAAAAGTTAACCAACATAATTAACTAAATAGTAACTAATGCTGTTGAATATATTTATACAAGTTTTAAATATCTTAAATTTGAAAATAATTAATTTGTATTCTCAAGGCTAAATTTTTAATTCAATTGAAATAATAATTTTAGAGAGGGGCCATTGTAGAACTAGTAAAAATAATGATTCTTCACGTATTAAGTGATCTACTTAGCTATTTTTATTTTCATTGCCTTTTCATGTAAAACATGCCAATGCAATTTTAATCCAGGATAATTCAAAATTGATGAAATTAAGGAATTAGTTTACCGGTTGAGG
>JBCFYV010011172.1:48485552-48534886 GCA_039000515.1 Timema cristinae
AAATAATTGTGGAGAAATGATGAAAATTGGAAAATTGCCCCAATATAAAGTACCCTCGAATTAATTTTTATGAGAAAATGAGAGTTTCCATCTTATTTATAATGATACACAGTGTCTATATATAAAATTTAGTCAAAATCGTTCAAGTGAATTTTGAGAAAATTTATTTCTTCTCTAATTGCTCTTCAGTAGACTACCTTTAATTTTAGGGTTTGATGTCTTATTCTATAAACCCCTCGGAGGTCCTTATGAAAACCTCAGATAGAAGGTTTTTTCCCACTCAGTAAAATAACTTCGGCTCTAGACTGAGGTACAGACAGACGGAATTGCGAAGACCACCTTTTTGTTTCAGCAGTCATGAAACATCAACATTATCAAAATAAACATAGAGTTCATTTTTTTTACGATCACAATACAAAGTAAAAACTTCATGGCGTCAGTTAAGCCAAAAACAAACGAAAGCGGCCACCATCTGCTGGCGAAAATAGTGCCAACCTCTGCGGATGAAAGGTATAATGTGTTCAGCACAACGAAACCTCCAGCCGTTAATCTCAATTTTCTATAGTGGAATCGCTAGATTTCAGTAACTTTTACAACTGTAAAAAAGTTCCTTCCTAATTAAATCGTATGGTTGTAGAGTTTATTTAGTTTCAGAAAAACTTGAACTCAGAAAAATTTAAATTTGGGAGATTTCCATTATTATTGGGGAAGTTTATAGCATCGTTAGATTACTATAATGACAAAGTTCGCGCTCGATTTTTGCACTGTTTATTCCGTATGGAACTATTTGTTTTATGTTATGTTTTATTAGTCGCTGGGTTTAACAATCCTAGATGAGAATATGCTCAATGTTCTTGGTTAAATTACGCTTCTCATAATCTGTATTAATAATAATATTTAGCACCACGTCTTACTACCCGTTCGGGTTATACGCTTTAAGTACTAATTACACTAATGGATTAGGAATACCACTCCCAGTTCACCCGACCGAGATTCGAACCTCAATCTCCCCGTCCTCAGCAGTTGAGCTCAACACGACAAGTGCGTTAGCCAACTACGCCACCGAGGCGGGTCATAATCTGTATTCGTGACCTTTTTGCAGACTCCCAGCGAAATATGTGCCGTATACAAGAAACTTAATCCATATTAAAACTCGGGGAGCCTATTTTCAGCTCGACTGAGTGGAATGTAACAGATAGGTTTATGAACGTGACAGCGGGTTTGATTCTGAACAGGAAGACTGCGGTTTTGTTTTATCCCGGTTGCCTGAGTGTTTTTTTTTGTCAATTATTATTTTTACTTTCTCTCGACACCTTGGAGAGAAGGTATTGTGATCGTCAAAAAAATCAAAATCAAGATTTTAATAAATGTAAACGTTTCATGACCGCTGAAACAAAAAGGTGGTTTTCGCAATGCCATCTATCTGTTTGTCTGTACCTTGAGCTATAACTGAAACTATTCTACCAATTGGACTAAAACTTGGTATCTGAGATTTTCATAAGGTCCCCCCAAGGAATTTTTGGAATTAGATAGGCCTATACAACCCTAAGTTTAAGGATAGTTTACTGAAGGCAAAAGAGAACAAATCGATTTTCTCAAAATTCGCTCTAACAATTTTGATTAAATTGTATATCTGGGCAATGTTTATCATAGTAAACAAGATGTCAGTTTTCATTTTCACATGAAAATTGCGTTAAGGGTACTTTTCAAATGGGAAATCTTCCAATTTTCATAATTTCTCCACAACTATTTAAGATACTAAATGACTTATCATTGTAAAGTTGTAGTACTATTAAAAATACAAATATTTTATTTGAAGTCTATTTTTATAAAACCAATAGTTTCTTAGTTATAATCAAATATAAATATCCTTTTTAATTCTGTTTTTTGAAAATGAATTTGATTTTCATGCTCTGTGATGAACCAATATGTTTCTCTTTGCTAAATTTTTCTGTAACATTGTTCCTAATTCCTAATGCTATAGAACAACTAAGTTACAGTGTAAACTATTTCATTTATGATCTTTGGTGTAGTGTTTCTACACCAATGTCTGTCTAGCCCTATTATTTCGTTTCGCAAATATTACGAGTTTTTTTTTTGTTAATGTCTATTTTAAGATAAAAGCGGGAGAAAGTCTGTGCTGTGCACCGTACCATTTGATTAAAATCTTTTCTTCGTGTGAATACGATTACATTTCCTTAAAATTCAACATCTTCATTCTTGTTAACTTAGATTAGTTTGTTTGATTTGTGGAACGACTGAACGGGCAGTAGAACATGTAGCACTAAAATTAAAATTAAATAATCTAAAATTGAATTTAAGGAATTGGACATAATTATAGCTTTATGGTAAAATCTTTCTAACTCTTAAGTTCCGGGTGGAAAAAAAATAAGCTTCCATATTTTTTCTTCTTCCTAAGTCCACAACCCGAAGGTTGGTTTGATGTGATTTCCGTCCCCCGGGACTGGGTATGCAATCCGCCCTTCAGCTGGTTAGTGCTGCCTGAACCATCTGGTACAAATCCCATTTACTAGAAGAGTTCTGGAAGTGTGAGGGTTCCCATTTTTCTTTCATATTGAATTTCTATGAGTGAGCGCGAAAGGGCTTAACAATTTTTCCAGAAAAGGTATTTTAACAAAACTTTCAGGGTTCAGTTACATACCGCCATCAACAAGGGACCGACGGTTTTACTTCCTCTCCGAAGGAAGCTGTAGTATAAATGGCTATCGCTCAAGAAAAATCCCTCAGACTCGGCTGGGTTTGAACCCACGAACATCGGGTCCAGAGGTGAGCACCTTACACCAAGATCTCTGAGGTCTATCAATATTTAATATGAGCGTTAAAATTTGTTTACTTAGAACGTAGACGTATAAAGATTTGATATAAAGTTATGATATATCCAATTCCTTAGCTACGTCAGTAACGAATTTATATTCTGAATTAAGAGTTCCAGGACTTAAAAATGCATCATTGGAATTTTACCTTGCGCAGTGCTTCAATGCTGCGTTTTCTCTAAAGTTAAGTTAGTTTGTTCCTAATTTATTTTACCTCACGTTAGATCCACTTGGTATTTTTTTTTAAACATCAGTCAAACATGATAGCACTGCGTTTATTATTACGGTAATGTACTGTACATGTGTCATTTATTTTGAACTAAATTACCTTAAGGTGACCTGGTGGTCTAGGGGTAAGGTGTCGGACTTCTGTGCTGGGGGTCCGGGGGCTCGATCATCGGTCCTGGCACAGATTTATCTGAATGCCAAACCCTTCCTTCACCTCTGACAAGACGTGTATTAACCACAACTTGTGAATGTGAGGAACGACTGGTCTACGTTAAACTGTAGGTCCTCCTTTTCATCTTACAATCACCCTACCATTACATATTAGCTTAAGTGCGTATATACCGAACGGGTAGTAAGACACGGTGCTAATAATAATAATAATAATAATAATAATAAATTACCTTAAATTAAAAAATTGATTCGAACAGATGACTTATAAATGTTTATTTCATCCGACCTCCACATTATACTCGTGCACATGCGTGTATTCCTGTAACAAAAATAAACCAAAAATTACAATAAAATACAAAACAAAAAACAAGAATAACATAGATTCTGGTTATTTATACATACACATAAATCCGGGCACGAATTTATGAGGGGGGTAAGGGGGCGTTCAAGTATTAAGTAAGCATATTTTTGGCCATTTGACTTTTATTTGTAATTTTTGTATAGCACCTGGTATTACGACACGTTCGGGGTGTACGCTTATGCACTAATCTCGCTAATGGTTTTAGGGATTAGTAAGGTTATATTTTGAGGAAGTGTACCCGCATTTTCTTGAAGATAGAATGGAACAATATTTTAGAAAAATTGCTCTCAGTACACCCTTCCGAGATTCGAACCTCGTTCTCCCCATCATCGGCCGTCTAGTCTAATGCGAGAGTAGTGCGTTAAACCATGTGGCCACCGAAGTGGGTTGGGTTTGTAGTTTGTTTACGGGAATAACCATTATTTTTATGAAATTTATAAATTGATGGTGATTATTAAGGTAGAGGTATAAATTAATTGTGCGAAATAATTAACAATAAATACTGTTGTAAACTGAATTTAAATTTAGTGTAACTTACTAAACAAGTAAATTTTTTTTAAAAAGTTTAAAATAATTATTTTTTAATTTAAACTTAAGTGAAATTATAAAAAAAGTATTATTAGTGAATACATGAATTATTATAGTTATAAAAAGCTCTACCATTTTTAAATTGATGACCAAAGTCCTTGAATTCACGTCTCGACACTTTTAATTAGTGTGTCCATTTGGGGTGACTGGATTACTGCGCCATTCTTGCACTTCTCTATCTTATGTACGCATTGTCAGGTTCTGACCCCCTCTCCCCCGCTCGCATGTATAAACAAGCAAAGATCGAGTCCCTCTACACCTTAAGGTGCTCGGAATACTTTAAAGCCCACCAAAATATTTATAAAATAAATGATACAGTGCACCGCACAGACTCTATTAACTTAAAATAGAGACATTCACTAAAAACTAGTAAGATTTGTGGAATGAAATAATATAAATCGTTGCAGAAACATTACACCAAAGCGCATAAGGGAAATAATGTACAATATTATTTTTAAAAAATGAGAAAAAAGATCTCTGCCCACCAAAGAGCTTAAAAATCTATTTCCGTCTCAATGTTTCATAAAAAAATACAAATGTTTACTTATAACTCTAAAACAACCTATGAAAATAAATTTCAAATAAAATCTTTTTATTTTTAATAGTATTACAACTTTACAGTGATAAGTTATTTCGTATTTGAAATAGTTGAGAATATGAGATTAAAATTGTAAATTTAGGTTTTTGTAAAGTATCCTTAAATGCATGTTGATGGGAAAACAAAGAGTATCAATTTTGTTTGTAATGTTAAACAATGCCTAGACATAAATTCAATTGAAATTGTTAGAACGGATTTCAATAAAATCGATTTTTTTTCTCTTTTTGTCTTTAATTAAACTAACTACCCTTAATTTTAGAATTATATATTTAATTCCCAAAACCCTTGAGGGGAAATTTATGTAAACCCTAAACACAAAGTTTTAGCCCTATCAGTAAAATGGTACGGTAGTGATTCCAGGCAAAGATACAGAAACAGACAGACAGACAGACAGACAGACGGTACCGCGAAAATCACATTTCGGTTTTCAGGGAGTCATGAAACGTAGACATTTATCTAAAACTTGAGCTCGATTTATTTTGATGATCACAATACCTCTCCCTCAGAGGGGTCGAGATAAGGTAAAAAAAAACTACCTTCGCTTTGTATACACAACCATATCCACCCCGCACCCTCCCCCCTCCAAAATCACCCTTGTCATCAAACACACATACCACATCATTTCGTGCAACAGTAATATGAATCCGTTTCGACCTTGATATTAATTGAATTTTTGCCATCTGAAAACCTTTAAATTTAACCAAAACGTGACGGGATTAATTAAGTTTCCTATCACCGTAACAATCAAGTCCAATTAACATTCCTGATTTCCAACTCTTATATCCTTCACGCAATCGTAAAAAGCAGTGTTTACAAACCTGTGGTGCACGTACCCCCCAGGGAGTGCGTGAAGGATTTCAGGGTGTAGGTGACGTACCATTGGGTTTTATTAATCATAACATATTTTTGGATAGTAGTAGCTCTGATGATAAACCACCTCTGTGATCTAGTGGTCAGAGTTCCTGGCTACTAATCCAGAGGTCCTGGAATTTATCCCTGATGCTTCCACACTTTTCTGTGAAGCAGTGGGTCTGGAACGGGATCAAACTCAGCCTCGTGAGGACAAATGAGGAGCTATTTGAATGAAAAAGTAGTGACTCCTGTCTATAAAACTGAGACTAATGGCCGGAAGGTTGGTTGTGCTGACCTCATGACACTCTCTATCTGCAAATGTTGACATTATTTTTGCAAAAACACGGCAGGAGATCAGTCGGTTTAGATCGCTTGCGGGCTAACGCCCTGGAGTTATGTTTTTGTAGTTCTGATAAACAAATTTTGCTAGATTTTTGCATGATTTCATGAAATTTGATAAACTTCTCCCCTCTCTGTAACTAATTTGTTAGCTCACCATTCAGACTTCATCAAAAATTGAAACAATCGATAATACTTTATATTATATCAGGTACTAGCCCCCTTCCCCGTAAAAAAATATTGTAAATAATCTTGTAAAACAAAGCTTCAAATCATCCATCATGCCAATATAAAAACAAGATTTTTTTTTACTTTTTTTTTAAATACAGTCCTACCATCACTGTATAGCCCCCTCCCTCTTTTTATCCTCCCTCCTATTTTCATCTCATTCCTCTTTCCTCAACCCTACCCGCCCCCACACCCCCTCCACCAACCCCACTTTCCCTTCAACAACTTTTTTTTTTTTCCAACGACTATATAATATATTATCAACATTTTTATGAGAAAAAAAATAAATTTTCAAAATAAAATATAGCCTATGTTACTCGCTAATAATGTAGCTTTATATTGGTGAAAGAATTTTTTAAATCGGTCCAGTAGTCTTTGAGTTTATCCATTACAAACAAAAAAACAAAAAATCAAATCTTTCCTCTTTATAATTTTAGTATAGATTTGTTTTCTCTTTTTTTATATAAGGAGTTGAAAGCGATATGTTGGTTAGTTCATGGCTCCGAAAAGGTTACGCAATGGATAAAAGTTTGGAGTGCAGTCCAATTTTCATATACTGGGCCTTTTTTTTATCACCGCTTCTTACTACCTGTTCAGGTTAAAAACTCCATTCACGGTAGGAATTACTCTCTGAAAGGTCTTTTTTCCTACCAATAATATCCTACTAGATAATAGATTTCTGGTAGGAAAAAAAAACCTTTCAGAAAACAATTCCTATGATGAACAGACTTTACGCATGATAACTACTCTAATGAGGTAGGGATGAAAAAGGAAGCATTTTAGAGGTAACCTTCCCATATTTGCATAGAAGAAGAGTAGAAAATCTTATAGGGAAAACCACACTCAATAGATACGAGTGGGATTCGAAACCCAATCTCCCCGTCTTCAAAAGGCTAGTCTTAACATGTCAAATAATGTGATCTGACGCTTGTTACTTTTGATATAAATTATTGTTCAAATATTATATTGTTTTCAATTTTTGGTCACAAATAAGCAAATTTGTATCTATTTAAAAAAACCTTTCTACGAAAATTGGACCGTACTAAATATCATAATATACCGAATGTATATTTCTAATAGCTCACTTGAAAACTTCAGTTTGTAAAATTTAGCTTTTATTTTCAATCTGTGATCATGCTTTTTCAATCAGCTTTATTTCGTAGTAAAGAAAAACAAAATCACGTGCTATTTATGACGAATACCTGTTGTTTCATTCCTGGCAATGAATCTTATTTTGTTCATGTTCAAGGTCTACCATTTCGCTAATAGTGGAATCAAAACAGGTGAGTATGTATGAAACATGTAAACACGCTTCGCTGAGCACTCGGACTAAATATCAGGCTCGTATTGTCAGGTTTTCCGGTGACGGCAAGGTCAGTTTTTTTGGGGATCCTATATGTGTTCCCACTCTCCCTCCACACAAGTGTGGGTACAATTATTTTAAATTCTACAATCCTTATTCGTACCCCACTAACGTAATTAAAGTTCGGGCTGGCTCAAGTGTTTCATGTACCCTAGGCGAGACTTCAAATTTGCGCTCCAGTTGTATCCTGTATATTATAAATTAACCTTACCCCATGCGTGAAGCAAAGTAATAGTAATAATAATGTGCCAAAATATTGGGGGGGAAATTGATAGATAAATGCAAAATAAGTGGCATTCTCTAACACCCTACTACCTTCAGAAATTTGTGATAAAATAATATCTCTTTCTCACTTGTCATAAAAGTGATTATTATTCTTTTTAAATATAGTTTTAATATTATATAAAATATTTAAATGTTATTTCCTTATTGAGAAATAATTATTAGCGTGTTTAATATAAACAATTATTAAAAAAAAACACATTTTGTTGGAATGCACCCTTAAGATATTTACGCCCTAGGCAACCACCTGAGATCAGACTGTTAGTAAGACACGTTGGGAATTTCTTTTTGTTTATCTCAAAATTGACAAATTGTATCATCTCAATCTATCAGGCTTGAAACCCGCTTTGGTGGTCGCATGGTCTAACGTGCTCCTCTATCAGTAGATTAGACTGCCGATGACTGAATGCTTGAGGTTCAAATATTGGTTGGGTGTAATTTTTCCAAAATTGTTTTTTCTCTCCCTCCACGCAAATGCAAATGCGGCAAATATAACCTTCATCATATCTAAAACCATTAGATTAATTAATACATAAGTGTATACACAAACGGTTAGTAAAATGCGTTGATAAAATAAAGTATTGATACAGTTGTCAAAAGTGTGACAGGCGCAGTATATATTATTTGACGCGCGTATATTGAAAGTAGCTTTCACTGTTGTTTTTTTACCTTCCTACTAAATTTATTCCAATATAGGCAACGTACATTATCGATCTCGAAATGTTGCCCGTTTAGAATGTTAATTAAGATTTAAAGGTAGGTCACTATTTGTAATGAGGATTGTTAATGCAATTCCTTCTTTAAAATGTATTTCAAAAATATAACAACAAACCAATAAACAAAGAATTACACAATCATAAGATGCAAAAACGTGACCGGTGTACTTACAAATAAATACCCTCCTTGGTGGCGTAGTTGGCGGTGAGCTCGACTGTTGAGGACGGGGAGATCGAGGTTCGAATCTTGGTCGGGTGATCTGGGGGTGGTTTTTCCTAAATGGTTTTCCACTCACCCTCCACGCAAATGCGGGTTCACTTCCCCTAATTAAACTTTCCTAATTCCTAATCCATTAACATATTGAGTACTTAAAGCGTATAACCCAAACGAGTAGTAAGACGCGGTGCTAAATAATAATAAAAAAATACAAATAAATATTACTCTTACAATTATTGTTTTGGACTTTTTTATGAGCAGTAATGTGATGGGATTTAATAAGTATTTTTGATCTGAACCATAATTTTTTTATAAAATATTAAAATATCTTTATGTGATTTTTTTTAGCACCACGTCTTAATTACGACCTGTTCAGGTTATACGCATATGTACTAATTACGCTAATGAGTTAGGATTGAGGAAGGCTAAATTTTAGGAAAGTGTAGCTACATTTGCGTGGAAAACCATTTAGGAAAATCATCAATATACCCTATGGAGATTCGAGCCCCAGTTTCACTGTCATCAGCAGTTTAGTCAATTTCAAGAATCACGCCTTAAATCTAACGGCCACTGAAGTAGGGTTTATATACAGTATATAAAAAAAGCATTACTGTGTATCGGAATTTTTGTCCTTTAGCTGGGCACGTGGGCAAAGGTGTGAGTCTGGTCTTGTCTAGTTTTACACTGACTAAAGGTCGGAGTTTGGATCCCGGCTGGGTGTGCCATTTTTTATTAATGGTCTCCCAATTTTCCTCTACACAAATGTGGGTACGTTTCCTAAAAATTCAAACTTCCTTAGCCCCTAACTAGCCTATTAGTATATATAAAATTATATATATATATATATATATATATATATATATATATATATACGAATGGTCTGAACGGGTAGTAAGATAGTGTACAAAGAAAAACATTAAAAAAAAGCATATGGAAGAGAATATAAACTGAGAGGTTCATTACACCACGTAACTATCCATTCGTACACTACATTTACCCTGAAAGGTCTTATCTTGACCGATTACATTATGGCCATACTTTATAAGCTGCGCTGCACCATAGTGTAAGCCGTCAAGGTAAGATTACTACACACTGATTTTGTTTGGAAGAACAGTAGAGAAAATTCAAACACATATCTTTGCGGCCAACATTGACCAAATTTTACTTTATTATTTGTGTTATTTTATATGTATTTATATATATCTATCAAAATTGACAGCTACAGATCACATGATTTGATATATGAATACATTGTAATTATTTTAGTAACTTTAGTAACAAACTTCTACTGTTCTTCCTACCAACATCATAATATACCTGTGTCAGAGTAAAAGAAGTGTACATCTAGACAAGGGAATCGAACTCGGGAGCTTTGGCTTAGCCCGCCACCGCTATGTTATTAAGCTATCCAGGCTCATTACGTCCTCAGTGTCATGCATCACCCAAAGTCTAAGACAAAGCTTTTTATGAACATGAGAGAGGTTCAGCTATAGTAAGATTTTAGTATAAAGAAACGTTTAGAAAAATACAAACTTTTTCAGTCATTATTTATAACATTTTACTTTTCTTTTTTTTTAGTAGTAGTTTGTCATAGGTATTGATTGGTATAATCTATGAAACTTTCAGATCATGCATTATTAAAATGGTTTTAGTAACTGTCACAAAAGTTTATTCCAATTTAAAGCATACTTTACTTATTGGCTATCAGACTCAAGGTAATTTTTTAATAGTATATAATATTTATGAATGGCAGCCATCCGTAACAAATGTTGATTTGATACATTTTAAACAAAATATAATGTGTGCAATAAGACGTACCGCTTCTGGTCTCGCCCCACGTATTGAGAGACTCCCTACCACTTAGTATCGCGCGCGCGCACGTGCTTGTCAGATAACAGGATTATTACTATCTTGCCATCAACACAGCCCAACATTCACCAGCGCACTGATGCTCCTCACTATGAAACGTCTGGTCCTGCTGACATCTCACGTTCCCGCGGCCGCCGCTCGATGAGGGACTAGCTGCGCGCGCCAATCACAGGGACGGGAGAGCTGGACACGTGATCCGGGGCATTCAGAAAAAAAATAGTAAAAGATCAGCTTCATGCGAATTTAGTCCTGCGACTCTTTAGATTGAAACAATGGAAAGCAAAACTTATCCTTGAATAAACATAAACATTTACATTTGAAATAAATACAATGTTTGTGTTTATTTAGAAAGTGTATGATTACTTTTTATTGCATTTAAGCTTATTGGGTCTTTTCCTTTTATTAAATTATTGCTTATTAACTCTACACGAAACCATTTGTGATATAATCTAGGGTGATGGGAATAAGAACTGTAAGAAAAATATAATTACTACGAACTGGTTGGGATTGAAGTCAAGTCTTCAGAATTAAATAAAGTACCGTAACCATGTGAACAAATTGGTGTTAACGTAAATGAAAAGCCCGTAGTGGTAATCGTAAGGTATTCCACCTGTTCGAGGAATCTATAGTTTATCATTGACTTTAAACATTGTGCCTATATAAAAGGTACACCCCAATTAGGCCTCAATTTACCCTTAAAGGTGACAGTCTTATATTTACGGATTACACTAGAGCAATGACTATGAGCTTCCCTATAGTGTAATTAATCAAGGTAGACAGTTATATTTTAGTGTAACTTTAGTGTACATCCCTTAATTAATGGACAACGCCCATCTAAGTACTAGCCCCGGGGAAAATAATATAATAACAATTAAATCCCTCATTTAACTATGTGGCCATCGATTTATATTTATATGCAGTAAATCTTACGGAAAAATCTCTTGAAAGTGCCAAATTTTCATATCAAAATGTAGTAGTGACATCCTAATTCAACCGCTGCCACGCCTGCCTAATGTTATCAAATACCTGGTTTTGACTTCCGGCATATTTCCTAACGAACCTGTTACTACTAGTCCGGGTTATACGCATTTCAATTGCGGTAATGGGGTGTTAATGCTGAAGGTGAACTTTAAAAGGAATGTTCACGCATTTGCGTTTGGAGAAAGTGCCAAATAGTTTGTGAAAAACCATCCTAGGCACGCCCCAATGAAATTTGAACCTTGACCCCTGCATCCACCCCACACCCCTATACCCCCACTCTCCCGTCACCGGAAAGGCATACTAGATGAGCCTGACATTTAGCTCCCGTGTCATTCTGAGTTGCAGATGGTTGTAGTATGTGATAGCTCACAATACAATTGGTCGCTGGTCCACACGTCCATCACAGACTCAGCTATAAGCTATGGATGAAGAGTGATCCTGAGCACGGGACGAATCTGGGATAGCTCAGTGGTAGAGAACAGGTGCGCTAAGTTGAAGGTCCTCGGCTCAATTCCCGTGTTCAGGTGTCATTTTTCAACTAATTTAAATTAAATTAAACATCAAGTTTGGACAAAATCCACAAAAAACATTTAGGCTGTAACCCAGGGATGGGTGGACAACCACACAAACATACATTGACATAAATAAATGATTGTAAAACCAACTTTTTTTTTAGTTTTCATTATAATCTCGAGGCAGAAAATGTTCACTTTCACTACAAAATATTGGGCCTCAAAAAAGTGAGGGCCCACGGCCTTTATATTACTTAAGATAATCCTGATGTCTTGTGTGATAACGGTGCTTAGCGACATTTTGACCTGCGAAATATTTAATTTTAAAGTGCATAAATAATAAGATAATTAGTTTGTGAAGATATATGATTGGTAGGATATATTTATCTGTGCATAGGGTTTTTCCAGTGTTTAGCTAACAGCTAAAAGTTACTAGAGATCTAATTTCGCGTATTTAGATGTCATAAAATATAATCTGCACCTGCCAATTTTTATATATATTGTTAATAGCTATATAATATCACTAATAAATAAACGTTATCATTGTTGACAGCAAAAAAAAAGGAAGTATCTCCTAAAAGCACCTTACTATAACGTAATTACCTAATTATCATATCTAACACGTTATCGTCAACTACCATCGCTTAGATTTGGGACTAATAATTAGGTAATTATGCCAGGCCTCCACCGTGGTTGGGATCTCACGTTAAACTGTAGGTCCTCCATTTCATCTCACAATCACCCTACCATATCACATTAGCGTAAGTGCGTATAACCCGAACGGGTAGTAACACGCGGGGATAATAATACTACTAAAACTAATAATAATTGTATTAATAAAAATAATAATAAGGTAATGAGTTTGAATCTTGTCTTAAAACTTGTTATTATTTAATTTGAACCGTTTTATAGAAATGAAAATTGTGTCTGTTTTTCTTCCAGAATTTTGAAAGGGTTGACTCAGCGTTTACATATTATTCCCCACATAAAAGTAATGCATCTTCAAGGATACAACAATTATAGATTACAGAAGTATATTTAGAAAATATTCTAAAATTATGTTGTAAGGAGTGCACTATATTATCAATTATGTAGGTGATATATACATACATACATAAGTACATTACATACACACATACATACATACATACATACATACATACATACATACATACATACATACATACATACATACATACATACATACATACATACATACATACATACATACGAACATACATACATAAGTACATTACATACACACATACATACATACATACATACATACATACATACATACATACATACATACATACATACATACATACATACATACATACATACATACATACATACATACATACGTACATACATACATACATACATACGTACATACATACATACATACATACATATATACATAAGTACATTACATACACACACACATACATACATACATACATACATACATACATACATACATACATACATACATACATACATACATACGTACATACATACATACATACATACATACGTACATACATACATACATACATACATACATACATACATACATACATACATGCATACATACATACATACATAACATACATACATACATACATACATACATACATACATACATACATACATACATACATACATACATACATACATACGAACATACATACATAAGTACATTACATTACATACCATTAACATACATTAACATACATATACATACAATTAACATACATATAAACAATTAACATACATATTCATACAATTAACATACATATACATACAATTAACATACATATACATACAATTAACATACATATACATACAATTAACATACATTAACATACATACATACATACACACATATCTAACCACGCCTTTCCCTTACGGGGTAAGCAAGAACTGTGCATATAGCTAAAAAAAACGTACTTATCCATCTTCACTAACTTTCTCCACAATTCCTTATCTTTGCAAGCTTATTTTGCTTCAACAACATCCATAAATCGAGTCATACATGCTCTATTTAATTTTTGTCTTTTTCATACATTTGTCTACAACATATAGCATCATCTTACATGGCCTACCCCTTCCTTTTGATCAATACAATCTGCCTTCATATTTGATTCGTCACTCGATACACACTCATCCTTTCAACACACCCAGACCAATCTAAGATTCTTCTTCACATTGTCCTATTGGATTCCCTTACAAACAGCCCTCCTTCGGCATCCATTCATTGCTGGCTATATCTATTTGAGTTTTTCCACATACGTTTCTTAAATCTCTCATTCCAACCGCATTCACTATGCTCTTGTGTTTCTCCGGAAAAAACCTCAAGCTTCCCATCCACAAAACAAGGTTTGTGCTAATACACTTTTATATACTGCCATCTTTACCTATTTTGATACTACCTCATTCTTTGCAATACTCCACATACATCCAAATACTCCCCAAGATGCATTTCCCATCTGTCTATTTCCCCATTTATCATTTCATTTTTACAGAAAATTCTGCCCAGACACACAAAATCATTCACTTGTTCCAACAATTTTCCATTTATACTAAGCTGACAATCCTTTCCTGAGTCGTCCTTATCAAAAATTATGTTTTTAGTTCTGGAAACATTTATACAGAGATCCATTCTGCCTGTCGCCACATTCAAACTATGTAATACCTTTTGAAAATCCCTTTAATTCTCAGACATTAATACGGCATCATTTGCATACAACAGCACTCTGACATTCACATTGCCCATTTACACACCAAACTCGTCCTCACAAACATAACCTCATGCATCTACCCATAAACACATTAAACATCCGTGGAGAAATAAAACAACCGTGTGTAACACCCCGTTCAGTGTTCATTGTCACCATTAGCTCAAAGTTCCATTCACCCTAACGCGCGCTTTACTTCTATCATACACCACCATAATTGCCTTTAAAAACCATGCATCCACACCATATTCTCTCAGAACATTCCATAGAATAATTATATTCACCCGACCGTACACTTTTTTCCAGATCAACGAATGCACAATAAACTTTCTTCCTTACTGCCATACATTTCTCATTCACTTGTGTCAATGCAAATATCTGGTCCATTAAACTTCTACATGGCATGAAACCACATTGCGAACCCTAAATCATGTCCGTGGTTTGTTACAAATTGAAATCTTTCCGTCATTAATGATACAGAAGTAATGCCGGAATAAATAAATATCCGATTTTTAAATAACCTCACAACTACTAAGTACCTAAATAAATTCGCATATATTTGAAGCATGAATTAGTTTTGATTATTTAAAAAATAGATTTACAACCTATCGATTTGACTTATTGACGTAGAGATGTCAAATTAAATTATCTTCAAAATTTATCAACACTTAGAAATTAACTTTTTATGGTCGATGGTTGATTTTGTTATAGTGAGACATGTCTTGTTTCGTATTTCCTTGGCTACAATACACTCGTTTACATAAATTTGGAGCTTAGGGATGCATAGTACATAGTTTGAACTTAAACAAACATGTAAATGAATATTGCGGTAAGAAATGTATATGAATATTTAATCAATATGGCATAAGCAATATCAATTTAGTGTATTACATAGTAATAAAAATAATAATATCCGTCAAAATAACAAAACAATTTATAAACTCAGTTGAAAACTTATAAGGTAACTGTCGTTCTAATACATGTCTACATTGTGCATTAGAGCTTCTTTTATTTCTAGTTTTAAATAATTTTACTTATTTATATTGAAGTTATACTTACACTCAATAGTTTAATTGCAATTTTTTCTGAATATTTGAACAACCAATCTTAAAACGAAAGCTATAATATTTTAAAAATACTCGTTTTATAATACGGCGATTGAGATGTTGCTGATAGCATCGTGGTTGAATTAAAAAATAAAATAAAATGAATAGTTTATTGTTCATTATATCGAAAAGTTTTGAAATTTTCTGAATTTTCCAAACTAGGAAGTTCATTGTTCCATTAGAGTACCGGTATCAAATTAAAGATTGAAGCATTCATAATTATAAATTTGATTTTTGTACCATTTTCTGAAATTAGCCGCAATCAAAGATAAAGTTTTTAGCTTATTTAGTGTATATCGTACATTATCGTCAACATTTATTAACGTTTCCATGACATCTGAATTTCCTGAATATTTCATGTTTTTCAGTCTTGTATCAACACTAAAAAATAAGATTTAGAATAAATTTACAATATTTGTATTTCTTATCATGATATAGTTTATTCAAGTGACGCACCCAGGAGAGAAGGGCATTTTCCCCCAAGATCACAGTGTTCATAAAAAGGTATAATATGAAATATAACTATATAAATAACTGAAGAAGTTTAGACTGTATAGGCTACATCTTAAAATTTATAACGTGATGTCCTTAAAGTTAAACTAGATCTATAAAATTTTCCAACCCTATTAACTGTACAGGTTTGATTTTTTTATATTTGTATTAACAACTTGATATAGATGTACGTGTAAATATTTCTATACGCTTGCCTGAATAGTACTTTCTAAGCTATTACATGTTTACTATTACACATACTAACTGCATTTATCTGTATCTCAGTTGTTTTTTAATTTACTGTGTTAAGATTTTTAAATTAGTCCAAATTTATGGTAGATTAGTTCTGAACCATTAGATATTTTATGGTCTTTAGGAGGCCGCGTTTTAAAAGTAGCTTTGTCACCATCTTGTGGAGATTACCGTTTTAAAACAACACTTCGCTTAATACATTTTTGCTCGGGTATACCATAATTGAGATGACCGAGCAAGTTCGATAGTGGTGGACGTTTTAAATAGAGCCTAACTACCACCCCCATCACCCCCATCACTCTTTACTTTCACAGTTAATGTGAAATCGCGCCGCCATAGGTACTGCTGCCAAACCAGAGCATAACTTTCAAAAATATCACAGATCATGAAAATGAAGATAGGAAGCGTGCTTAGTCTGGTTAACTCATCAAGATCATCTAGGCTAGTTTGGTTTGTTGACAATGTGGAGGTCAGCGTTCGAAACTTAGCCGGACTTACTGAGGGTGTTTTATCCTAAATGGCTTCTTATTCTTTCTACCCCTTACACACTCAAATGAGGGTACATTTAATCTCAAATGCATCTCCAAACTCTAATACAGTGCGTAAAGATAGGCCAGGTACAACAATGGGGTGCGAAAATAATATAAATTTAAAATAATTACGTTTTTTGCTTTTAATAATCGTCCGGGCTGTTCGCATATTTATACAAATAATAAAGGAATGCTGAAGGTAGAATATGGGGGAAGTGTTTCCAAATATGTTTAAATTCGAGTACAATTTCTTTAATTTAATTGGTTTCTGGCTTCAAGGCTTTTCTGTACATATTTAATAACAAAAATCTCGTTAGTGCAGAAAAGGAAAAGAAGGACTTTTATTGAGTTAAAAATTTGAATATTTTTATTGTATGCTGGTTGAGAGTAGGTCTGCTGTTCATAGCTTCTGTATATTATTATGTACAGTGGCGCAGGAACTAGGGGGTACGGGGGTAAATTTTACCCCCCCCCCCCCCAAGAAATGGAGGAGGGTAAGAAGTATAATTTTTACCCCTCCGCTGTCAAACAACTATAATAAAACTTTTAGATACTAGAAAGATCTTGTTGAGGCAAGATACACAGTTCACTCTAAGGTAACACAATAAAATTAAAATATAATCCTGTTTCGTGTGGTTTTATTGGCGAGTCCTGACCTATCGTAGGTACTGCTTAGTGCTTGGGACAGCAATCACCAGTCTCCAACGCGCTCTTCTGAGAGGCGCGACAGTGCTGCTATGTTACTTTACAAGTCCACTTGTGACTTGTGCCAAAGTCTTGGAGGGGGAGGGGTTGAGCCAGAAGAGAGGTAGGGGTTGTAAATACCGTCTGGTATTCATTCATTCACGTGGGGAGTGGTGACTTGAGTGTGTCATCAGACAACAAAGATACGTTGTTTTTTTTACTGTTACCTTAAGTCTTAAGTGGACAATGAAGAGATCTAATGATGGGAAGATAACAACCTTCTTCAAAGCCAAGTAGAGACAATCAAAAGAACAATGTCCTGGTAAGTTATAACAATGAATTAAAACTGATCAATAAATTATTAACATCTCTTAGAAAGATAATTCCATTTCAATTGGTCACTAAAATTATTCTTTTATATATACAGAGACAAGAGAAAGTCTAATAATTAAATTCTGATTTTGAGTTTCAAATAAAATATTTTTTATATCTTTTATAGATCGCTTATATGTCAATAAAGATTTATATATATATATATATATTATATATATATATATATATATATATATATATCGCAGGTGCTGACGATTGCAATTTACTGCAACATCAAGATGGAACCAATGGAACTTTTGCAACCAGTTCCGGAGATAAAATATCACTATCACAGTTTGAAGCCAACAATGTAGAAGCAGCGGGACATTCCTCAAAATTTGGTACTCATAAAATGATTAATTATTATACACTTACTCAAGTACAATCAGGGGGCGCACCCACGGGGGTAGCTTTGGGGTCTGAAGACCTTCCCCCAGAAGTTAAGAATATTACAAAAATATTATTAGCATTATGTTCCGTCAATTAATCAATTATATTTTTTAATTATATTCATTATAAATTAAATTTGTGCAGTAATTAGGGCTTTTAAAAGGATTACTTTTTTATGTGGATTTTAATTTTACTGTTAATTTTCACTTAAATGAAAACTGGACCTGTGATAATGTAATATTTTCTAGAAATGGTTAAAGTATTTACTATTTGTACATATAGTTTTGAAGTGGGTACAGTACTTGAAATTATTATGTTAGAGCAATTATGTAAATATTATTGTATCAGCAGTTGAGATATTAATATATGCCCCCACCCCCACCAACTGCAAATCCCGGGTGTGAAGAAGAATGTGTAAACACAGACCTGTTAACCAGTGGCATACACAGTGACAGAGGGTAGGCCGAGGATCCGCTTTTGGTACAAATTAGCTCAATTATTATCATTTACATACTTTGAAATAAAAAAAATTCCCGGGGAGAAACCCCTGGAACCCCACTTTTTAGGGGGCATCGCTGAATCTCTATCTTTCTTACCCCCCTACTTAAAATAAAATTTACAAATATTAGAGTAATTGAAATATATAATGCTGCAATTATGAAAATTATTATGTAAAAATCCCCCCCCTCCCAGCTTAAAATCTGGGTGCGCCCCTGAGTACAAATGCAATCGAAAGATATCTGAAGAAAAAGGTGGGGTGTGGGTTATGTACTACTGCTAGAACCTCGTACGCACTTGATGTTTGGATTTGGATTACCAGAGAAATCTCTCTCACTACAAAAAAAAAATCATTTTAAAGGTTTTATAAATTAGTCTATATATTATTACTTATTGTTTCTAAAATGTTAAAATGTATTACATTATTTTGTTAGCTGTTTGGTTCATTAATATTTTAATGAAGACTACTATTTTTGGTTAATAATTAACGTCAGAATGACCAACTGCGTATAACTTACGAGAATACGATCAGGTTTAGGTCTGCAGAATATATTATTCGTACTATTTCTTCAAACGTTATACTTTTATTATTTCAAGCACTTCTATTTAAAACTACTAATTAATCAACATAATTATTATTCAATGTGCCATTGAACCGATTAGATACACTGGCCCACCTAGGGCTTGGTTGTAAATATAATGAAAGTTATTTTTTTCAATTACAATAAAAATATATTATTTGTGTTGCAGGCTTAACATATAAGCAGGGAGATTCTACTAGGCCTCAGGCTCATTCACAGGAGTGCATCAGGTCAACACCTTATTTTAGTTCTTCTCCTGGTCCCAAAATAAATGCTGAGAGTTTCACCCTGCATGAAAGCTCCTCCAACAAGATGGATACAAGTGCAAGTGAAGGGACACAGCCTAAACCATCTGCTGCAGGTACTCGTAATTTTTCTCGGATTGGAGAGGGTCCATGCCACCTACCCATCACAAGTCCTTATGTGGTTTCTGGTATGACATTTCAATTTCAAACAAAGTGGTTTACCCGATTCCCATGGCTTCATTTTGACAATGCATGCAATGGAGTTTTGTGTTATCCTTGCTGCTAAGCCGTGAATTTGAACTTAATTCCAGACAAATTAAAAAAAGTGGCATTAGTTTCGGATTTGGTAAATGGAAAGGGAATGGTGAAATGGAATAAAGCTGTAGAAAAGTTCACCACTCATATGAATAGCCCTATTCATAAAGAAGCTCTAACAAAACTTGGAGGGTTAAAATTAGTATCAGTCAATGCTCAAATGTCATCATTAGCCAAACAACAGCAAGAAAATGCTAGAGTAGCATTGAAAGCCATAATGGAATCAATCAAATATCTTGCTCGCCAAGGATTAGCTCTTCGTGGACACATAACAGAGAGTGGGAATTTGTTTCAACTAAATGAACTGAGGAAGAACGATATTCCCGAACTAAAAGAATTTCTGTTACGAAAAAAGAATTATTGCTCTTATACAATTCAAAATGAGATTATTGAGTACATGGCTCACACAATTCTGCGTGAAATCATAGAAGAAGTTCATGAAAGCAAAATTTTCAGCTTGATTGTTGATGGTACGACTGATACGAGTGGACACGAACAGGTATCAATATGTGTCAGAATACTGAATAAATATGAACCCGAAGTGTTGTTCTTTGGTTTGTATGAATGTGCCAGTAAATCTGGCAAAAGTGTATCAGACCTCATTCTTGATGTGCTGTTACGCTGTGGACTATCGACAGAAAACCTCAGAGGGCAATGCTACGATGGTGGTTCTAACATGAGATATGCCTGCAAGGATGTTCAAGCACTAATGAAAGAGAAACAGCCTCTTGCACTCTATGTTCACTGCGGAAGCCATAGCCTCAACCTAGCTCTTCAGGATACGATCAAATCCATCCCTCTAATACGAGATGTACTATCTTGGACGAATGATGTAGGTGTAATGATAAGGGGTTCACCCAAAAGAATGGTATCTTTTGAAGACATTAAGGCCTCTGAAGGTAGCACTATCCATGGTTGTCCACGCCCTCTTCGCCCAACCAGGTGAACTGTGAGATGCATTGCTATTCACACCATTTTTGAATAATTACTCATTTGTTCTTTCATGTCTTGAGGAGTTGGCAATGTCTAAGGATGACTGTGCTGCCAAAGCCCGTGGGTTACATGATTATTTTTTAAAAGGGTCTGTATATTTTTCACTTCTTGTTTGCATCAATATTTTCGAACCAACAGAAAAACTAAGTCTGATACTGCAAAGATCATCACCTACACTTACTGGAGCGAAAGAAGCAGTAAGTACTGTACTTGAAGATCTCAAGACAAAGAGGAATGAACTAGAGTTCGAAAATTTGTGGTCACAGATGCTGAAGAAAGTGTAAGAGTTTGATCTTGAACCATCTTCTTTACCCCGTGTTCGTCGTGTCCCTAGAAGACTCGAACACAATGAAACACAAACAGAAGGTCACACATGGGCGAGTCCCAAAGATAATATGAAGTCGGTATACTATGAAACCTTGGACACAATCAGTGGAGAAATTGAATACAGGTTCAACCAACCAGATTTTCAAGAGTACTGCATATTGGAGGAAATCTTACTCTCGAAGTCAAATTAATTTACTGAACCCATGATGCAAGTTTTGAACAAAAGAAGTATTTGCCCAAAAGAGCTGAAAACTGAGCTGACGATGTGTAGCAAAATCATTCATTTTTCTAGCATCTCCAGCACGTTCACCGAATTTCAAGGCCTGCCCGAGAAAACACGAAGTTTATTTCCTCACACTGAAGAGATTTTGAAAACTCTGATAGTGATACCAGCTACTGCAGAAAGAAGTTTTTCAATGCTTGGACGCATAAAAAACTATCTTCGCTCTACGATGAGGCAACGTAGACTAAATCACCTGTGTCTGCTTAATGCATACCCTGAGAGACTCTACAAACTTGACATTGCGAAACTAGTTAGTGGTTTTATAGCTAGTAGCGAATATAGGGCAAAGGTGTTTAAAAACAACAAAATTAAAGTACGTTTCCAATCATTTTGAGTTGAGCAGCATCAGATATATTTTTTCTTAGTTAGTTTTGTGTGTATTCATTCTAATGTTTGGCATTCCCATAATTAATGAGAAAAAAACACAATTGAACTGTTAAATATTGCATTTTATTGGTCTTTTTTAAGTCTAAAAAATGTGATTCCCTATAAAAGTCCATGATTATATTTACCCCCCCAAATAAAAACGTTCCTGCGCCACTGATTATGTATTTCACTCTGTCAACATGTCC
Source organism: Timema cristinae (assembly GCA_039000515.1). Taxonomy (NCBI): domain Eukaryota; kingdom Metazoa; phylum Arthropoda; class Insecta; order Phasmatodea; family Timematidae; genus Timema; species Timema cristinae. The sequence continues at coordinate 48,508,073 of JBCFYV010011172.1, forward strand.
AGGATATCCACATTTAATTAGGCTGGTGTGGTAGGAATGAGAAAGATGCATTTAGAGGGAAGATATCCGGATTAGTGTGGAGGGATAGTATAAAACCATTTAAGGCCCTTGGCCCTGTCAAGTGCAAGTCTAAAACCTATTTTGTGGGATGATGGGTGGTAGGGTGAAAGGCGTGGCGTGGTTTCACAACTGACCCAAAGTATTCTTCCACGCCAACAAGACCAGATGGATCACGGAAATTGTTGATGGTGCTATCTACCGACAGATCTTATGGAAAAATCATACGTTAGGAAATATCAGTTTTCTCGAGAACGAGTGAAATTTTTATGTTAATATTTTCAATACACCTTCTAAGATAATGTATCGATGTTTATTAATTGTTAAATTTTCTCACTTTTTGTTATGAAGCCGGCAGTTTTCTATTGAGAAATGTCAATTTTATCTATATTTGATCACTGTTAAAATTATAGAGGAGGTGTGTATATAAAAACTAAAACTTAATCAACATGCTTCTGTTCTTGAAAAACCCGTTTCTGCAAAGAAAATTGCAAAACAATAACAATTCTTGAAGATAACCGTTTGTTCCCATGACTGAATTTCCACGCCAAATGAAAAGGGGCAATCACCTTAAATAAAAACACTCAATACACACGGGCGAGATTAGCACTTCAAACCCTCTCCCCCCCCCCTCCAACCCCGTCACAGCTAGATCATAATATACTAGAATGACGTTTAGTCCACGTGTCCACCGAATTTCTAGGGGCTATATACTATATAAATTTGTTTTCAATCAGTGTACCAATATATTACAGTTATTTTTAAATACATGCATGTTTATTGAACTTTATCTATGGTATGATTTATTATATAATAAGATCTAGCTATCAAATAATTTATACATTATTTAATTTTGTGAACAGTCCCAATACACACATCGGTGTCCGGCGCGTTTTCCTAAGTGGTTTCCCATTTTGCCTCGTCTAAAATGAGGGTACATTTCATCTAAAATCATACCTTCTCTATCCCCATTCAACTAGTGGAATTAATCTATGCGTATAACCCTAATGTTTACAAATACGTGACCCAGTCCCGCCTTCCCAATGGTAAAATTAATGTAATAAGCAATATCTCATACAAAAATATGAATACGTATCCTCACCTTCTGAGTAAGGGTCAAGTACGTTATCAATGAGCTAACTTCACCCATATATGTGTGATGCAATAATATTATTTTTTTGTTTCTAAACTATACTCTACTAATGTTTGTTAATCATAAACTAAACCCACAAAAATAACATCGTTTTACAGAACTGTAGTTTTTGAGTTTCTTTCACCGCACAACATTTTGATGTTGACCTATTCAATATATATATATATATATTCACACACATATATATTTAACAAATAACTAAGAAACAAGACAGGGTTCTTTTTAAATTTCTGAAGGTAACCTGGCGTTCTAGGGGTAAGGTGTCAGACTTCTGTGCTGGGGTCCGGGGTTCAATCCTCGGTCCCGACACAAATTTATCTGATTACCAAACCCTTCCTTCACCTCTGACAAGACGAGTATTAATCACTACTTGTGAATGTGTGGAATTCCAAGCCTCCATCGTGGTTTGGATCCCACGTTAAACTGTAGATCCCCCATTTCATCTCACAATCACCCTACTATTACACATTAGCGTAAGTGCGTATGACCCGAACGGTTAGTAAGATGCGGTGCTAATAATAAATAATTTTTAAATTTCTGACCGAGGTTATTCGTAATTCGTTATTCGTGTTTTCTTAAGATAAATGTTAGGTAGGCTAAGATAAATTTGATTATATTGAGTGTTAATATATTGGTGGACTTAAAAGTGGATAGTAATGCTATATCGTGAAACTTTTTTCATTTTTCTCTATGCTATATCTCTTCATAAAATATTTGCTCAAGCTCACACCACCATACCAACTAATGACATTCCAAAGAAGCTTGTTTACATTCAAATATCTCTTTTGTTTTTACAGAAAAGGCTAGATGAAATTTGTTGAGATACTGGAAGTATTGAGCGACTGGTTTTGGATGTCTAAACCTCCAGATTGGGACCCAGGCTACAGAAAACTTTTGAGGCTGGGTACAATTACCCTTAATTGTCTTTTTTTGATTGGGTCGCTCTTGAATCAAAGCCGAAATGTTGAATTCCAAAGTCAAAGAAACAAGTCCGAGTGAAGAAATTCAGCGTAATATTTTGGAAAAAGAAATTACAAAAGTGATACAACATTTTTTATGGTAATACTGACGCAGAAATATGTTTTTTGGGTTTGAGTTTTAATAGACTACCGCCGAAAAATAAGGTTTCTTTAGCAATGAATCTCAAGGTCATTATAGTTTTGAGACAGTACAGCCTTTTGATATCCAACGTAATCATCAAAAAAGGCTTAAGTATAGAATACAATATAGCTCAACAGAAAAATAAAGTTACACAATAATACAAATAGATCTCAAATATTGTTGTGTATAAAAACAGCACATTATTTTGTATAGTTACTCATATTAAATATTAAAATTTATTAGTTTATTCAAGTAATTTACTTTCAACGTATTCATGAAAACAGATTTCATATTAAAAACTTAAATAACGTTAAGAACTAATTTATTTCTAGGTATTTTAGGTTTTATCGCAAAGCACATCTCAAAGTTTGTAAAACTGAAATAGTTTGTCTGTTTTTTGATTACTTTTTATTAATATGCTGTAATGCCAATTTTGGTAATCAGAACAATATATTTAATATTAGATACGTATAACCCGAACGGGTACTAAGACGTGATGCTATTTTTTTTTTTTTAGATAGATCGAGCATCTCTAGCCACTGCCTGTGCAATGGAAAAAAATAAACTTCTCTAACCTAGGCATCTAATTATCAGGGCCTGAAAATAAGTCATGAATTCACCTTTTCATTGTTACATCCTTAAAGGAAAAATGTTGCAAATTTCACAGTATGTTGGTCCTTTTTGTGGTATATTGGGGTCTGGGAGTAGTTTGTTTACAGCAGAGATTCTTAAACTTTTTTCATTCGTGACGTTTTTGATAAGACAAAATTATTTGCGACCCCGAGGAGTAGTGGTTAAGTTACGTAGAGTTTTTTTTACAACCGATTATCGATTTTTTAATATGAGTCTTAGGTCAAATTAGAAATGGAAATAACGAGCATATTTATTGCAAAATAAATATATAAGTGCAACCATATTTAACATTGTTAATTAAATTGTTATAATTTGCAAACTTTGCATAATATGTAGATGACAAATGGAAACTATTAGTTTATCTTAGTTATTATTATTATTATTATTATTATTATTATTATTATTATTATTATTATTAGCACCACGTCTTACTACCCGTTCGGGTTATACGCACTTACGCTAATGTGTAATGGTAGAATGATTGTGAGATGAAATGAAGGACCTACAGTTTAACGTGGAATCCGAACCACGGTGGTGGCCTGGTTTATCTTAGTTATTTATACAAAATATTATTAAAATTTGGTTCGTGTAATCATGCCGGGAGGCGTTTATTTCGGCAATACACTAAACAAATATAGAAAAATAAGTTTTAGTGTATTATTATTGCAATATTTTTAAGGTAAATATTTGATCTACTCACGTTTGCTAATGTTTGCTCCAAACCCCAGGCCCGAGAAAACCTGTGGTCTAAAATTTTATGAAGACCAACGTTAAGGTGCGGTCGCATAGCTACGAATACACAGCAAAAATGACTGATTTGCGACCGAAATTCTAGATGAACCAATAATGATGTATTTTTGATTTTCTTATTATATCTGTATGGACACATTTCTAAATTGCTATTGAATTATATAATTAATTTTTTCATGTATATATTTTTAAAATTAACTCAAAAAACAATTTTTGAAAATGGTTCGATTTAAAAAAACATACAATCTTAAGTTTTGTGTGTAATTTACAAATATAATATTTTTAATCACGTAAACCTATTATTATTATTATTATTATTAGCACCACGTCTTACTACCCATTCGGGTTATACGCACTTACGCTAATGTGTAATGGTAGGGTGATTGTTAGATGAAATGAAGGACCTACAGTTTAACGTGGAATCCGAACCACGGTGGAGGCCTGGCATTCTCCACATTCACAAGATGTCTTGTCAGAGGTGAAGGAAGGGTTTCGTAAACCTATTCCCTCGGCTATAAATCTGTCATTAGTTACATAAATGTAGGTTTATTACAAGATAGGGGTGACAACCCCCACTACGCCTACTCAAGACAAGAGAGAGGTGAAGTTTCTCGATAGAACCCAAGAGTCAGTTTCGGCAGTAATCCTATGGTTCGCTTGACAGGACAACACTTGAAACCTGTCCAGAAGACCAGTTAGAATATTTCAGTTGTATTATTTTTTTCTGAGTCTTAAAACAAATCTTTGAAAGCTAGAAAATGAACCTACATCAATATTATTTCATAAAATATATCATTTAAAATATTTTTAATGGGGATTTTTAACGTGCAATTTATGAAAACAAGGATTATATCCGCACATGACTTACAAACTAGCTTCTAGCTATGACATATATAATAGTTTACTAAAGTTAAATAACGATTCTACCTGCTATCAAAACCGGGACCCTTAGCATAGTAAGCACAAGTGCTATCGACATAGCTAAAGTGTCGGTTAATTTATAAAGAGAAATGAATTACGTTAAATATGATAAACCACTTTAAATAAATGTTAAAAATAATGTAAAGATAAAAGCATAGCAATGGTAAAATAATATTCAATACCAAAACTGGATTAAATTGTAATGTTGCGTAAGTTGACACATCTTATGATAACTCTCGACACACAAAGTATTAAATTATTTACATTTATTTTGTATTGAATATTGAATATTTTTCTAAAAAACACAACTAATTTTATTATTCTATAGTAATTCATTTTTTGGGGTCAGCGTGGCCTTTCGAATTGTTCGGAAACTATATATATATGCTATTCGTCAAGAAGACCAGGGTTGGACTGAGCCCTCCAAAAGGGGGTGAAACTTGTATTTTTAGAGGATGTAAAATATTTTGAAGAGCCCATTTTTTTATTTTTTTTTACCTATTTACTGTAAAATAACTATACGAGTGCTGGTAGAATTCAATAATATTAGTTAATAATAAAAATCGTGGTAGTTCCAGCAAGGACTTTCAAAATATTTTTTTGTTTTGTTTTTACCATGTGTCTCAAAGCATTGTTTAATATTGTGAATTGCATAGGTTATAGTCAATAAATATAGTGTAAATTAATGGACTAGGTGAATTTTATTTCACAAAAGTGAAAAAACATTAAGCATTTAAGGAACAAATTGTACAAGATATTATGCCATATCCTTGGCAAGAATCCTCGGACTATTTGGATACAGCCTGTCTCAACGACATCCATCCTGAGCAAACTGGGTTGGTCTCGGAAAAAAGGAAGTATAGAAATCTCACACCCAATTACCTCAACTATACCTGACTTGAATCAGTGATGAATAGAAGTCCCTTCAAAGCAACACAGTACAAAATAAATTTTAATTTTCCCGCCAAGGCCAGGATTTTAAGAATTTTAAATTTTAAAATTATTAAATGAATTCAACTTTACATATTTAAATACTGAGATCGTAACACAACTCCCTCCCCCTCCCTGGAATAAGTTTTGATTCAATGTTCTTTCTCTCACCCTTTTCGATTTCTAATTTCTCTAATTAACTTACTGTGACTAGTAATATTAAATTTACATTACACGTATGTTATGAATGGGATCTATTTAGTCCCCTTTCATTAATATAATTATTATTATCGTAACATCACCCAACGAAACTACTGTTTACTTATCGTATGGACAAAAAAAAAGTACGATAGTCGAACGTTTAGAAAAAGATGACGATTTTTGGAAAATTGATATGAAATCAAAATAACTAAATTTTATTAAAATTGCATATTTACAGAGCAAATAGATCTTAAGCACACTAGAGCAATGAAAATAAGAAATCCGGAATATATTTTGAATGCTCAAAAGACTAAAACAAAGTGGCCAAGGATTTTGGAAACAAAGTAATTATATAGATTTTTATTCTTTACTTTCGAAACTATCGCTAAAATTCCATTATTGATTAAAAATATATTATATTGTAACTAGTGGACCCGACAGACGTTGTCCTGCCCGAACGTTGGCTTTTCGTTTGGGTGGCATAATTGATTTCGATAATAAAACAAACACTATGTGATCATCACAATTACCAATTCACAATTAACTCCAATTAGTGAGTTACACAAATATTAAAAATTCAGGGTTTGTCAAGACAACATACAAAATAAAACATATTTTCTTTCCTCAAAATCAACTATATTGAGACAATAGTACATTACAAATACTTTGTTTCACAGTAATGGCAATGCTTTCCCATTCCGTCTGTCTGTTTCTGAAACAAATAAATTTTACTTAGAATAGGAACTGCTAGACACTTATACATACATGGTATCAATTATTAAAAATAATAATATATGGAATTGTGATCCCAACAATTTTTGGAATTTCGCCCACAACTCCACAAATATCAGCTGTATCGAAAAAAATTGCGAAGCTTGCTTACAAATTTGTATGCCGGGTACAGCTAATTTTATTTTATTGACGTACCTTCAAATATGACAAATGTCAAATTACTTTTTAATTGTTTCTATTTTCATAGTGCAAAACATATACTGTTTTGGGCCTATAACCTTTACGGGCTTAAGCAGAACAACTTACCTATATTCGTACCATCTAAATAGTATGTACTTGTTGTACGAAGTACATACTATTTCGATGATACGTACAGTCAGCTGCATAGAAACCTCACCCCTTCTTATACCTAAGGTTGTAATGTTATAAAAAAACGGTCCGACAAAATCAATAAAGTTTGTTTTGTTTTTATCTTAATGCGAGATGATGAACAATGTTTTTCGTATAATCCCTGAGGTGTATAAATGAACAGATTGATGTGTAATCTAGTTAATCAACGATATTAATTTTTGTTGGAAGACACGTGCAGTGATATCATGGCGATGCATTGCCGTTTGACCTGGCAATAACAAAATTTTAATTTCATCTCAGTTAGGATTGCACGTAAGCGTAATGAACAAATCTGGTCGGCCGCACGCGTGCACGAAAGTCATGGCATCTTGAATGTATTCTTGCATATGACGCAGCTACCAATATATGATGATGAAAGAATATATGCGGTAACGATGTCATTGCTATTAGTGGTTCCATCAACGTTACCGACGTTACCGACAATAGGATCACGCAAATGAATGTACTCCTCAGAACGCAGCTTCGCTTTATTATACTTGACGTACCGTAATCACTCGCTTTCAATTTTCACATACATATCAACGATGTATTGATGAAACAGCTGGAGGCATCAGAGAATGTTGTTGTCTTCATTGGCACGAATCATCAACCGATATGCGTAGAAGTTCATCGCGCTCACTTTCTTGTTGGTTTCTGCACCAGCAAAGTAAAAATATAAATAAGACAAAAAGAAATTAATCTTACAGACAAAGAAAAAGTAAATAATATGTAGATTGTACCTGTCACTGGATTTATTTGTTTGATGTTAAAATGATATCTATCTTCTCCTTCCCAAAATATCAACGGATATTGCAAAGCGTCGTAAGAACGATGACTGTATTGAATTGTGTGAACCGTGTTATCTCTGTGTTGGATCCGTATATCTCGACGTTCATATGCGTCGCCAACCATAACAACTGCAACTTCATTAACGGTGTGTGAATTGTATCGGCCCGCAAGCTCTCCAAATGGTACTTTGTCTGCTTTATTGACGATCATGTAGTTGTCGTTTTGCAGTCTGTTTGAAACGGTATAAAACAACTGGACCAACTGGTTGTGATTTCGCAAAATCGGTTCCAAAGTCGCCACAATTTCTCGCTCCTCCATCTGCTCGATGTGGTTGTACTGGCAGCGTGCGATTATTTGTTGCTCCTCATCTCCCATGAAGTAGATTTGCAAGAATTTTGGATCGGCAACAGGTATTGAGATTAAAGAACCTATTTGATGATATACTTGGCCCTGAATCTTAAACGTCGATTCAAAATTGCGACCATCCTCATTCTGAACGATTTTTGTTGCTCCAAATGATGTCATTTGGAAGCAAGAATTGAATTTGTGAATTTTACGCAAAAACAATTTTGATTGAGGTGTGGCTCCAACCAATTGTGTTTTAAATGGTTCTGGCGTCGAATTCAATGGTGGAAGTACAACTTTTCCAGACGCGCAGCAGAAACCGGCCGATTCACCTTTGTATCTGAATGCATGGCAGTGTTGGCATTCTTTGTCCATAGCGCCGATGACAATTTGTGAATGGGACGAATAGTCGATGTCCGACTCATATTCGAACGCAAGACGGAGAAGTGATGCGTGTGTCGATAGGCGATGTACTTGCAGGCGCTGTTGTTCATGTGCTCTGTGTGCGTCAGTGGCTCGTTGACGCGCCTGTCTTTGTCTCAATGCGTTAGCTCGAAGGCGTTCGTTGAGTTGACTTTCATTTGCACGTGTGTTTGCAACCTGGACTCTTAAATTTGCATTGTCTGTCAATTGATCTTCTGCCGTTCGATTTAACCAACAGGTGTGGACTATTTGTGAATTCTGTGTACGTCGACCAATATTTCCTTCTCTTCCACGAAGGCGTGGCATTGTTCTTTAATAAACACACAACACCTAAATATAAGCAACTTATATTTGAATTTTATGGCTTACATGTTTTTTTTCCCGATGAAACGTTTAACACTCCGTAAATTTTATAAAATCATCGACACAAATAAGCACTTAAAATAAAAATTTGTAGGTTAGATTGATTGTCATTGAATACGCATGTATATAATTTAAATTTATGGAAGATCATGTAAGATATTTACTTCAACACAGCACCTTACACATTTTCCCAATGTATGTATTTGAGTACACTTGATGAAAAATACACTCAATATTAACGCGATTGTGATACATGGAATATCGAAACACATCGTACAGAAATTGAAATGTCAAAACAACGCCAAGCCACGACGCAAGAGACTTGCGCATGTATTGATGCGTACGTCAAATACCACAGAATTCGAAATCAATGCCACCTATGGTACACAAACATAACTATGAATTATTCTCAGAAGTTCAATTATGCGTACGTCAAATACCACAGAATTCGAAATCAATGCCACCTATTGGTACACAAATATAACTATCAATTATTCTCAGAAGTTCAATTATTCACTATTCAGAAGGTTTTAACGGTCAATTATTCATATTATATTCATTATTATAAATATTGGGGGGAGTGAAATTGTGAGGTTACATGTTCTGATATGAAAAAAATCTTTAAAAAAAATCCCCTCAAATAAATTCCCTAAAAAATAAAAATAAATCCTAGAACCCGATTGCAGCACAACCTACCGGGTTCAATTGTGAATCAAAACCATCCATGGACCCACACAAACACACACAAAAAATTTCATCAAAATCGGTCCAGCCGTTTAGGAGGAGTTCAGTGACATACACACGTACAGAAGAATTATATATATTAAGATATATTGAAAACATGTGTTTTATTGTAATGGCTACTAGATAGTAGAAGTTGGCTGTTTTATCCATGTTCCTCAGCTTGTTAGAACGAATTGCAGAGGCAACGGCACATCAAACAAAAGTTAGTAAGCTCTGACTAGATGTGGGACTTTCAAAAATAGGTCTATTTTTTTGTCACAGAAATGAATCTATTAATTTGGAAGAACTGGACTCTAATGTATTCAACAACATGATGTAGTCCATGAGCCAAACTTGTAAGATTGTTATCAGGATATAACAACTTCAAAGCAATTGCGATTTCCATTATATATACCGTGGCATCCAAATATAACACCAGGACCTTCTCTACGTGAGCTCACCTAGGCCCAAACACTTTCAATTCTTCATTCACGAATCTTACAACATGATACGTATGTTCCAGCACTTTTCAATAAATCAAATATTGTTTGGAAATATCCTTAGGATCTATCTTACCTACCACAAGGTTCACAACCAAATTACCTTAAACAACCATTATTTCATCCACAGCTACCCATATGAAGGCATCTCCCATGTAGTCTAGTATTCTTTCCATTGTTTCATCATAAAAAATATGCGGATAATTATTTCTGGGTATTGATTGACCAGGAATTTGTCGCTTTCATTAGTGTCACAAGAAGGATGCAAATTTAGGCCCCTGGAATATAGAACATGGGATGTTCGCATTGATGATCTCAGAAATAGGTTCATGCTTGCTACAGTGGATGAATCAACTTACCTCAGTAGTGGTTGAAATGACAGCTCTGGCTCACTCTCTCCCATAGGCGCGTTCTCACGAGTCAAGTTTAGTTGACCGATTTTAGTTGATCAACAAAAGTTGAATGCGACTTGAATCAGTTTTGGTTCATACGTTTCAACTGAAATCGATCATACCGTTTCAGTGTTCACAATGGCTTTGAAGGAAGCGGTGCGCGAAGTGGTGCGTACTATAACAGTTATGTTACAAGAAGAACTGCGAACAATTCTATCAAGTGACAATCGTCGAAAGCGTCGTTTTTGGGTGAGACAGTGGATCTTGAGAAGAAACCGATTGGGAGCTTCGGAGACATTGCTAAGGGAACTAGCGTTAGAGGATAGTGAAGGATATAGAAATCATTTGAGAATGTCGGAAGAAATATTTGAGGAATTGCTATTGAAAGTTCAGTGCCGCATAAAGAAACGTGACTCAGTGATGCGACAAGCTATTTCACCAAGACTAAAGCTGCAAGTAACATTAAGATATTTAGCTACAGGAGATTCATTTTCAACGCTTGCTTCCATATACCGTGTACCTAAAAATACCATTTCAAACTTTTTGAAGGAAGTTTGTGCAGCTGTATACGAGTCTTTAGAAGAGTTTATTAAAGTAAGTACAATATGTTTTAACAAAAGTATTACATTTAAGATGCTTTACAACATTTTATTTTATTTTTTACTGTAAAAAACTATTTAGAGCTTTGGCAAGTATATCAGTTGTCTGCTCCGACTCTTCTTCCTGTTGTTGTTTGTTGTTGGAATCAGTTTCAAATGAGGATGACCAATATTCTCCATCCATGCTATTTGAACACGCTGGTGAAGGAGTAGTACTTGGAGAAGGTGAAAGCACTGGTGATGGATTTGTGTACTGGGACTGTTTCATTATGAGTTCCAATCGTTTTTGTCTTAATACAGTTTGAATTGGTTCCTGGCAGATGATAGCATCGTAAAGAGGCATCTGTTTTAGCTGTGCAGCAACATATTTAGCAAATATATCAAATTCATTTTCAGTCTCATTTTTATTATTACTTTGCACTACTTTATCAAGTTTATCAATCACTGCGCTTATGTCGTGAACCATTTTCCTTTTGCGACTCTGAGGAGCACGAAACACATTTGTCGGTTTTGATTGTTTTGGAGTAGACTGGTTGGCAGATTCTGTGTTTTCCACATGTATTATTTCTGCCTGAGCTTCAGCATTTGTGGTAGTAATAGATGCAGATGCCAGAAATCCCCTTTCCTCGGGGGTTTCTTGTGTGTCTTCGTGCATTTCGCTTTCGTCTCCTTCACCTTGCACTAAATTCTGAAAGATAAGAAAACTTCATCAAAAAATGTTTTTTTATGTTAACACGTTGGTAAATAATTAATTTTATACGTATATATGTTTATTTTATTTTTATATGTATATGTCAAATGTTTATTAATGTTAATAACAAATTTCAATGTTTCAAATTTTTACAATGTAGGTTACTTTTTTTTGTTATAGGTGCCAAAAACTGAAGAAGAGTGGAAGGCAATTCAAAAGGAATATAACTTCCGATGGAATTTTCCCAACTGTTGTGGTGCTATAGACGGAAAGCATATCGTTATACGAAATGCCCCTCATAGTGGATCAGAGTATTTTAATTACAAAGGCTCATACAGCGTAATTTTGATGGCATTAGTAGATGCAAACTATTGTTTTCGCTATTTTGACGTAGGTACAAATGGACGGGCAAATGACGCTGCCGTTTTTGGAAAATCATCTTCGAATGCAGCATTGGAAGATTTCAGTAATAGGTTAAATTTTCCAAAACATGGAGTAATAGTAGCTTATGATGCTTTTCCCTTACGAACAAACATTTTAAAACCATTCGGGAGAAGTACTAATTTATCGACAAAACAAAAAATCTTCAACTACCGCTTGTCAAGAGCTCGTCGCGTAGTTGAAAATGCATTCGGAATTTTGGTTTCTAGATTCAGAGTTCTCGAACGACCTATAGCCGTTGGAATTACTTCAGTGGACAGAATTGTCAAAGCAGCATTAGCATTACATAACTGGCTAAAAATGAGTTCTAGTGAAGGATATGCACCTGCAGGCTCCTTTGATACTGAAGATCTTAATACGCGGTGCAATATACCAGGTTCTTGGAGAACACAGAATACTAAAGTGAATGGTTTAGTTAATTTGCAGGTTAATTTAGGGAGTCGTAACTACACCAGATCAGCGTCTACTGTGCGTAATAAATACGCAGAATATTTTTCGGGAGAAGGTGCTGTGCCGTGGCAACAGGATATGATACATGATGATAAATAATTATTATTATTATAAGTTAATGTAAAGTTACTTTAAAAAATAAAGAGTGTACTTACTAAATTTGATGACGTATCTCTTGTGTTTGTTACACCATTCAGAAATGTATCTGCTCTTTTATACCAAAACAGTTTAGGCACATATAATTCCTCCGTTCCCATTCCACTTTTTTTGGATTTGCACACCAATGAATGTTCTTTTTTGTACATAGTTCTGATTGTTTTAATTTTGTTTTTTACGTCAGAAATGGTTAAACCAGAAATGCCCATTTCTTTTACTATGCATCTCAAAGCATTTTCCCGCACATCATTATTTTTATAATAATCGAAACGATGGTTCCAAAGACAATCGTACTTATTATATAGCTCTAAAAATTTGAACATCACGCTTTCGGACCACTTGCCACTCATTTTGATATTCGAAACAAACACGACAGGGGAAAACACCTGCACTCGATACGAGTTGAAAGCAAACTGACTGGCCTTGGGCGATCCGAAGGGTTCACACGTGTCAATAACTGGTTCCACTGAAAGTTGACTCATCACTTGAACGATAAAGTTTGACTCGGTCAAACTTTTCTTGATCCACTAAAAAATTGATCAACTTTATTTAAACAAAGGTTCTCACTAGGTTTTTCATTCAACTTTTGTTGATCAACTAAAATCGGTCAACTAAACTTGACTCGTGAGAACGCGCCTTAGGTTAACATTGATCCACCTCCTTGAATTAGGTGGATCACTTTCTCCCATAATAATAACATTTATCCTCCACATTGTGAAGTTGGGTCACTTTCTCCCACATTGTTTCTCTTAACTGGGAAGGTGTGTTACTTTCTCTCATAAGAAGTTGGATTTATGATTTTCGAAAAAAAAAAAGCTTTACACTTTTCTTACAGTAAAACTATTAAATATATATTTTATTATTATTATTATTATTATTATTATTATTATTATTATTATTATTATTATTAGCACCGCATCTTACTACCCGTTCGGGTTATACGCACTTACGCTAATGTGTAATGGTAGGGTGATTGTGAGATGAAATGATGGACCTACAGTTTAACGTGGAATCCGAACCACGGTGGCAGCCTGGCATTCTATATTTTATTGTAATGTCTACTAGATATTCTATAGAATTGTGGTATGTTCCTGTGATCTAGGGAAATAAGAAACAAACGTGTTATTCAATTTCAACTAGAGCTTGCGCCTCTCCAAAAAGTGTTCAACAGTAACGCTTTCTGATAAAAGCTATGATAAAATGTGTATTTTTTACACAATGGGGGAAGGCAACCCAATTCCAAAGCTATAATAAAAACTTTTAAATCAGTCCGAGAAGTATATAATGTAAAAAAAAACCTTCTTCTATTGGTAGTTCGGGGGGGGGGTGTAAGGGGGGGGGGCAGCTATCCCCTAAAATAATCTCTTTCCAATCAAATACCCTCCCACATTAAAAATTATATCATACCTGCGTGCTTGGCTCACACTGTTTTGAGAGTAGCTCCTGAATATACTATGTACTTTTATCAAATGATGAATATATGAATAGAGGCTATATCTTTATTTTTACGCATTTATCCTAACTCTAGAATCGTTGGTTCCCGAACTTGTTGAATGGCGTACTATCCAAACAATTTCCGTATTTTGGAGTGCCACCAAGATCGTGCTGAATATTTAATATCTAAGTACATTTTAATGGTGCCCAGGGATATGATGACACAACACTATTTATAGGTTAACAGTTTGTGTTTATCATTATTTAACATTACTACTCAATTAATACGGATAATAGGCCACAGGTATCAAAGAAATATAAAAAAAACTTTTATCTACCCCTCCGACAACTATTTAAATCTCTTTTCCCTCTGGTTTGACTGGGTTGTAATATATTTATGGTATTTGATGAGACATTATCTTTTTACAACTTGAATTTGCTTGTTTTGTTTGGCTTCACACGGCGTACTAGCTGGAATAAGTGTACGTACCACGGTTTGGGAACCGCTCCTCTAAATAATTGAGCCAAATACTTAGCACATCCTCTTATTAAGCTAATTGTTTAATTCACGTTAGGAGACTAATATTTATCATATTTTGATTAATTTACAGCCTCGAGGTAGAACGTGCATGAATAACTTTTCAATCGATTTAAAAAATCTAGAGAACCATTATATTATATAATTAGTCACATTTTTTTAAAAACAACATAGCAATAAGCAATAGGCATATAATAATTATGTTTTCGTTAAAAGCAGATTTAAAACGGTTTCAATTTACTGGAAAATAAAGCAGTTTTCTAAGTAGTGTATATTAGAAACTAGCAATCCCCCACGGCGCTGCCCGTGATTCTTCAAAAATTTGTTAAAAATAGGCTAACTAAGAAGCTAATTATAAATTTTAAAATTCGGCTTCGGGGAGCATTTGAACCCCCTTCCGTCCACCTATGTTAAAAATGTCAGAGTTCTGCGTGCCATAGATTTGGCTGGGCATCGCACACAGACAAACACACACAGGCAAACCCTTCCTTTTATTATTATATATAAGAACAAAGCTTAGTCAATGAAACCTCTATTCAAACATTTTGTGAGCCTAAAACTTCAGATAAAGGCGGCCGACCAGTCTCTGCTTTGTTTGTATTTCAGAATACAGAAAACCAATCGACAAAAAGAGTGACTGACTCAAGCCAGGGTAGGGAAAGTAATAGAGTGGTGGGGGTATTTACCTTTCCCCAAGTAGGTACTCAGTTCGAGAAAGAAGATAAGACCCAAAAGGAAATTTGGTCTTCTATTCTGCCGCAACTTAAGGAACATCTCCAACATACTCCTGGAGAGAATGTAGAAAACCGCTATGATACTCCACCTTTCCCCAAATACACAGATGGTAATTTGGTATAAAGTTTATGGAATGTTGGGGCATAAAGAAGAGAAGGTGGGGGACTGAGGGTCAGGTTTATTAAAAATAAAAATAAAGTACAGTATGGTTTAGACAGGAGGGAACTTTTTTAACAATTATAAAAGTTACTAAAATCCTTTTTATTTATTTACAGGTAAAGTTATGTGATCTGCTACTGAATTTTTTCATAGATAATTTTAATACCTATAAAATAATACTAATAATAAGTGTTAATGTTATCAAAGCTGCAAGCATAAAAAGTTTTTCTTTTAAGATTCCCTCTTACCAGAATCTTTTTTATCTTGAAAAGTTGCAGTTATAAAAAAAGGGGGAGAAAAAAGAAAATCTTTGATGTCAAAAGTGAATTTACTCTGCTACAACCACGACTCTCGCAATTCCCATTACCGATAATGGGGTTTTTCTAGAACTTACCTCATCAGTTTTATAATTTATACTACACCGTTTGTATTTCTTGTATTATTATTATTAGCACCGCGTCTTACTACCCATTCGGGTTATACGCACTTACACTAATGTGTAATGGTAGGGTGATTGTGAGATGAAATGAAGGACCTACAGTTTAACGTGGAATCCAAACCACGGTGGAGGCCTGGCATTCCCCACATTCACAAGATGTCTGGTCAGAGGTGAAGGAAGGGTTTGGTAATCAGATAAATCTTTGCCGGGACCGAGGATTGAACCCCGGTCGCCAGCATAGAAGGCTGACACCTTACCCCTAGACCACCAGGTCACCCAATTTCTTGTATTATTTATTGATTTAGTTAACGTGCACTTTCTGAACTACTTGATTATATCAACGTACGAAAATTTCTATCAGCAAAAGCCAAAGCCCCTATCAATTTTTCCAGAAGGTATATTTTCATATACCTTGCAGGTTTCTTCTACATGCCACAGTCAACATGGGACCAACGTCCTTACTTCCCCGCCGGAGGAAGATGTGTAACGGATTTTATAGCTCAAGAAAAATCCCTCAACCGTGACTGGGTTCGAACCCACGAACATCGGATCATGAAGCAAACGCTTTACCCCAAGACCGGGGTCGACTAGCATACTTATTAAACGTACTAATATATATATATATAATAGAAAATGACGAAAACCAAAATGCTATTGCATTAATATTTTTGTAACATTCGGTTCAAGGTCACAACTATTTTTATCCTTATTTTGAAGCGCCTACTAACTATGGATCTACATGTGTAACAAATAAACGTTATTATGTTGAACACGTCTTCCAATGTTGGGTACAGTACCTTTGTTAAATCAATATCAAAACGATTTAGTGCAATAGAAACACAATACTAACGAAGTAATTGTTATCCTGCGACTGACACAGGCTGTCATTAGCAGTACGGCATTTATTTAATCAAGTCGCTTTAGTCTGAACATAAGCGTGCCTGCCGAGGGGGGGGGGGGCAGAGGGCGGGTAGGCCGTGTCCCCTTCTAATTTTGCTTTAAATATGGTTTTTGACTAAGCAGTACATACAAAAAACTAATGTAAGATATAATTATTATTTGGTGGGAGAAGGACGCAATGAACTTTAATTACAATACTTTTTTAATAAATTAAAAAGGAACCTCATTTTAAAATAAATCCAGATGAGGGTCACTTCAAATACTTAGTAAAAGGCATCGATTTTTTTTTTAATTCTTGAGAGATGTTCCATTCTAAAACAACTTTTATAAAGATATTTAAAGAAACATCCAAGTAATGACCACTCCAAATAGCTTTTAGAGGCATCAAATTAAAAAAAAACTTAACAATAGCCACTCGACAATTAAAATAAATCACACATTTTTGGCTAATGATGGACAAACAATTTTCAACGCTTTATATAAAATATAGTAATGTAAAAGTGCATACTGACCTTGCAATCAGTGCAGTGGTAAATAATATATATATTTATTATTGTTTTTATTCCTTTTGTTGAGATGGGTAATTTAATTTAAATAAATATAAATAAATTGTTGAAGTAATTGGGTACCAACTACCAACCCCGTTTCTTACCTTAGGTAGGTAGATTTTTTTAATAGCCAAATAAATTTATCCTAGGAACTGCTCAGCATTATAACGAAAACTCCCTTTCCCAAGACTTCTGGACCTTACCTAAAATTTTAACTGAATTCGTGTAGCATGTCACTTAAGTAAGATGACATCTACAAACCGTAAACTACACAAGATACTAAACTGAATTAAAGGAATCCAAAGAAGAGAATTAAAACTGAGATATTCTGCGATAATATAGTTTGTGTTCTACTTACTTTAAGTGGATGTTCCCGGATAAAAATACCATGCTTCGACAAACTATTCTGCAAGTATGGCGGAAGCGAAGGTGTGGCAGATTTAACAGACGTCTGAACCCTTGAACACTCGATGTTGACGAAGGACCTGACTGTCGTTGGATCAATGCCTCAAGCTACGAGCACTGCTGCCCTAGTGGACTTCCTTGGAAACTCTTTTTATACTATTCCCACCTCCCCCCTTCCTTCCTTTTACCTCATTAGTCATTACATGCCCATATTTGGTCCTGTTTAGAGTAAAAAATATATATAACGGGTGACCCCTAGGTTCATTCTACTGTAGTTCATCATATTATATCTTCGAAGGAGGAACCTCTGCCCCAGCACCTAAATAATAAACCGGTGGTCTTGATATTTGGGTCGTGGGTCTCACCGACTCGACGCCGAGGGAATCTCGTCTGATGCTCCAAGTATTCAACAAATATCCAAGTCCTTCAGACTTGTTGTAGTAGTCAAGGAGACTAATTTTGTTTCTGTCAGGCGAAGTGGCAAATATGTTTTCTATGCCCTTCAGACTTGTTGTTTTAGTCAGAGTGACTAAGTTTTGTGTCTGTGACTTTCTCACTTAGTTTAGTTAGTCAAAGCGGCTAAAATGTTTTCTAAGTCCTTCAAACATGTTGCAGTAGCAATGGCGGCTCGTGTATAGGCACTGCAGGACTGCAGAACCCCTTATTTCCACTTGATATTATCAATAACATTTCATATAATGAGTCTTTTTTCCTTTAATTCTTTCTTCTTTTTTTTTGGTAGTACAATATATATTCCTTATGCTCAATGTCAGAACTTCAGTAGCCATCCCCCAGTTTATGAAAAATATACATAAATCTTTGTGTGGAACTGTGCACTTCACAGTGCCAGTGACGGGGTGTTTTACTGTTGTGCGCATGCTCCCAAAGGAGGGGGTGGGGAGGAAGGTGGGACTACCAGGTAGAGATAGCACTGTTGCTCTCACACTGCCGGCTCTGGCGTTATGGTGGAAGTAAGGTTTTTTTACTCGGTGTGTGTGTGTGTGTGTGTGTGTGTGTGTGTATGAATCCTTCAAAGACACTCATGGAAGAAGCTAAGGAATTGTGTGACTATATATGTGTTGATATAATGGACAGATATTCTTTCACTAAACACTTAGTAGCTGCTAAATTGTTCAACAAGAATTGCTTCACTAGATTTAAGAATGAACAACCCACAAATGAGATAGTACTGACCACTGAAGCTTATCCCATGATTGACAAAGAAAAGCTTGAAACTTAACTAAAAGTATTCTATTGTAGGAGTTCATGAATATTGCAAATTAATTGAGCTACTGAAATTTATCTTGGAAAATAATCTAGATGATGTTTTTAGTGAAATTACTAAACTGATAAAAATTCTCTTGAGAATTCCCATGACTACATCAAAAGCAGAGCGCTGCTTTTCAACATTGAAAAGAATAAAAACGTTTTTAAGAAGTAGGTACTAATAATTCGGAAAGACTAAATGCGCTTGCAGTACTTTCAATGGAGAAAAATTTCCTCAATTGTCATCCAGAGATCAGGGAGAAAATTATTGAACTTTTTGCGCCAATTAAAACATTAAAAATGGATTTAATTTTTAAATTAATAGATCAATCTTTAACTGTAACAATTTAAGTTAAAACAAGTAAAAAATTTTTTTTAAAGATTGTTTCAAGTTCCTGAATAAATTTTATCTCTATACATGTTTTTTTTTTTCCTTTTACACAATTTTAAAACAAAGGCTAAAAATTTTCTGGAGCAGCACTCCCACTAATTGTATCTACGAGCCGCCACTATGCATTAGTCACAGAGATTAATTGTGTTTCTGTTAGTCGAAGTCCTTCAGACTTGTTGTTTTAGTCAAAATGACTAAATTTGATTTTGTATCAATCTGACTTAATTTCTTTAGTCAGATAATCTGACTATATATTTTCCCTATGTCCATATAACATAGCTTAAATACAGGGGCGTTGAGCTCTATATGTAATAAGGACCTTGCTTTAAGATTTCTCTTCTCCATACGTTCATTATTCCGTTTTAAGTCCTTATGACTTCACAATATCCCATGACGCCGTAGATGTCATGCTCACTTTTTCTAATGTTTGTATGGCTACAAGCAGGTTGTCTAACGCCTTTATTTGAGGACCTAGTTAGGTCAGTATCCCACAGCATTCTTGTTGGCATCTCTTTTTCTGTGTTACTATTTTGGGTGCGCAAAGTGCGGAACACGACTAGTGTTGTATAGTGGCCTGCACAGATAGTATTTTCATTTGCCCCTTGTTGGCACCTCATTTGTCCAAGTATTTAAAGTTATTGTGTACTAGATTTGATGTATACCCCAGAGAGTGGATAGTGGTATAAATGTACTATTGAGTACTATGGCAGTACCCACTGGGAAAAGACCGGCCATAGTACAATTTTGTGTTGACACCTGATTGTTAGCCATCTGCTAATGTAATTGACAGACCGTCCTCTTACCAATTATTATTTAGTAGGTCTATGGGACCTTTCTTAATTTCAAATCAAGCTATCTAGATTGGCCGACATTTAACTTAGTAGCTCTAAAACTATAGGATTTGCAGTTATATTTTTATTAGTAATTAATTCACCATGTTTTCTGTTTGGACCCCTCTGGTGGTAGTCTGGCGCTAGCCTGGCTGTTTCGGAATCCAATACTCTCTATCAACTTAACTTCCATTTGACTGTTACCGTGTTGTCTTGGACACGTATTCTCCCGTGCTACGGAAAGTTCCTATATTTTTGAAGTTGTTAAATCCTATCATATTTGTCAGTTTAAAACTTAATGTTTTCCTTTATACTTCTAAGAGTTACGTATTTTCCCTAACCAATTTAACGGACATTTATTACTGTTTTATTATGCTTTGGTCCTGCATTTAATCTTGTTTATCAATTGTAAGCCTTTAACATCTTTTTATGATTTTTTTTAATAAATCTATTATTGTTAACTATTTATTTCTCTTACTTTTATGAAATATTTCCCAGTCTCTACTTTGTTATACATTTACTTTGTAATAGTTATCGTTACTACATATTAGAGTGAAGGGGAAGTGACAATACATTCGGAAACTTACAACATTGAACTACATATTTTCTTGGAGCTTATTATTAATCTTGGCCGTGTCCGAACAGTCTGTGCACTATGCACTTGTGCATAATACTGGATTTAAAATTGCAATGGCGTCAGCTTAAAGGGCGGAAGTCATTTTTGATTGTCTCCGAATTCTCTTATAGTGTGCTGATGCACCCCTCAAAACGCACTTTACTAAAGGCAGTAACGATGGGTCCCTTATCGTGCACTTTTGTTAAAATATCATTTAAATGAAATACATAAATATAAACTCTCATATAAAAAGGAAATCTACTGTGCAATTTGTTAATTTACATGTATCAATAGGTTAAAGATTCTTAAGTAGCAAAAAAAATCATTTTAAAGGAAATATATTTTTAGTTCAAAAAATATAATTTAGTGAAACTATAACTAGTAGGTAGTCTATAAATAATTAACAATACAATTTTATTGATAGAAGATTAGTTCGTGAAAATAACCATTAACTTATGTATTGCTAAGTAGAGTGGTTTAAATATATAGAATTTTTTGTAGCCCTGCTTATTTCATTCTTGCATTCTGCCTTATCCCTTTATTGAAGGAAAGACTCTAATTTTCGTATTCAAACAAATTACCCTAAATGCTACTTATCAAAATTAAATCAAAAATCCCCTCAGATGCTATGAGCTAGATGGTAAGACTGATTGATGCCTTAGTCCCTTAATACATCAATTTAAATAATAATCTATAGCCATGTTTATATGGTCAAATTTTACCAAACAAATAATTACCATGTGATTTATAATATAGTATTGCAAATTTAAATTATCTTAAATCGATGAGCAAATGATTAATTGTAATTTGCATGTTATCATTTGTTTTGAGTTATTCTTTTTATTTACTAGTTATTACATTCGGGGTAAAATAATTACTGTCTAGCAGTAAAATGTAAACTTGGATGTTCAAACTTCTCTTCAAAATTTAATTTTTACGTGAGCTATTCCTCAACGACACTAACGCCATATGTCTTCAATATCACATCACTAAAACTAAAGAGTAGCCAGACCCGTATATCATAGACTCTGAGTTAACATATCAAATCTTAATGCTCAGTGCTCAGCTGCACTATTTCATACTTATTGAACAAAAAATAATTTTAAGTGTTGGCTATGCTGTTAATTGATGGTTTTGTATACATGTTTTGTAACCATTTTAATTATTGATGAAAATCTTTTATAAAAGTGTCAAAACTAAATATTTTATGTTCTTTGATTTGTTATTTTTGTACGCATAATGATTATTTAAGCTAGATATATATATTTGCAATTTTAATTAAATATCTATATTTTTCTATTAGCTACCTAATAGACATCTCCACTGAAATCTTTTTTTTATTTTATTGTAAAATTAGTAATAATAAAAATGATAACAGCACATGACGTGATACTAGAAATCAAAGGGGAATAACAGGCTATTTTCTTCCCATTTATTTATTTCCTTTCTCATTTTCACTTCAAGAATAGTCTTGCTAAATAAACATTTGAAAGTTTTAAATGAGATTGATAAATTAAAACAAGTTTATTTATAGAGTTTTAAGTTTAACAATTCGGGGATACATTGTTATTTTTCAGCTTTTAGCAAGTGTTTTGTCATGTCATTGAAAAAGCGTGAAGAAATATTTCCAAAAACATTAAAAGAGTTTGGTTATGGGTTCAATGAAGGTGAGAATAGGCCTACAATACTAAAATATACCACATAAGAGGCAAAGTAAAAGAAAAATTTAGAAACATATTCGGTCAACAAATATGGACAAGATAGTTTTTAAGTAAAACTTCTGAAACAAATGCTATTAGCAGTACTCTGAAAGAGAAAATTTAGAAAAAAAAAAGGATTGGTAAAATTAAGCCAAAGGTACTTATTTTGAAACATTTAAAAGTACATTATTTCCTTGTCCAATGTAAACTCAAACACTATTAATAGTGGGGGTAACCCAATTTAAATTATTATAACTTTTATATTATGTTATGTAATCTTCAGATACTATTGTCCTTTGTCTTGTGGCTAATTTAAGTTTTATATAATATGCAGTGTATTGTATCGCGAGCTGTTTGCTCGGCTTGAATTTAAACTTCCGCGCTTCACCAACTGTAAAAAACAGATGGCCTGGTCTCGGCCATGTGTTTTGGTTAAGTTTCTTGAGTTCACGCATGTGTGTGGGTGAGATTTGTTCTTGGAGTCAGCATCAATCTCTGCCATATATTCATCTCGAGTAGACATGTTTCAATAACTCTTAAGAAGAGATTGAAAACTAAGGACATAAGCAATGTCGAAAGTAAAGTCATGATCTATACAGAACAATTGTATATTTATCATAGAAGTCTTAAATAAAAATTATGATAACATTATATATACTTACAATTTCACCTAACACCATATTTATTTGATACAAGCTTCACCATGACTTTGTTTCAGAACAATCTAACCTAGCATCTGACACTGAGCGTCTTCCTTTTTATTACACAGTTTCAACCAATAACTTTTTAACTTAACATACTGGAGAAATTGATGAATGGGTGCTAAAAGAGAACTACACCAAAACCCCCACTTAACATATATTAAAAAGAAGTACAACCTGATTTGATGGCCACTTTGTCTAAAGTTTCACACTTTTGTTAGACTAGACTGCCGATGACAGGGATCAGGGTTTGAATCCTGGTGAGTGAACCGAGGGTGGTTTTTCCATAATGGTTTTCCTCTCTCCCTCATGCAGATGGGGGTACACATCCTCACCCTAACTCATTAGCATAATTAGACATAATTAAATGTGGTGGAGTCATTCTATGTGAAATCACTCAATTTTGTATTAAATGGTTCCTTGACAATCTAGTTAATTTCTTATAGTTTCACCACAGATGGCCTTATTAGTGACCTGCTCAAAACTATTTTAATTATTTTTTTATCTGCCGTAATTTCAAATGTACACACATTTTTTTTTTATGCGGCAAGTAAACATGAGCGTTTGCAAAGGGTATGAATAAGACTGTGGTTTGTTTTCTATTAAAGATAGAAAGTTCTGGTTTTCACTGCCTTAAATTATAGCTCCTGGCCTTTCAGAAAATGTCTATATAAGTTATTTAAGATAAGACTTTGATAACTGGGATTTTAATTGGGCTTAAATTTAGCCATCAAAATGAACAATTTAGTCAACTTTAAAGTCTGATCGACTGTTCTTTAAAGAAGATTAGTGGGGGTGCTGCTCCAGAAATTTTTTAGCCTTTGTTTTAAAACTGTGTAAAAGGAAAAAAAACATATTAAAAGAAAATTTATTCAGGAAATTGATAAAATCTTAACAAAAAAAAACTTTTTTACTTACTTTAACTTAAATTGTTACAGTTCAAGCTTGATCTATTTATTTAGAAATGAAATCCTTTCATTCTTGGGTCTTTACCTTATGGCCTGTCACAAAAGTTCAATAATTCTCCTTGTCGCTGGATGACGAAGCAGTACAAAATTTTTGTATTTTTCAAAGGTATGCTTTGAAGTTGCATTAATTGGGTTTTCTGTTAAAATAAAGAAAAATAAAGATAAGTTAATCAAATAGAATTGCTGGAAGCAGAATAATAATCTAATTCCACACTCTTCTACACTTTATCACATTCAAGAATATGGTACACGGTTTTTAAGCACAACACACGCTGAGTAGAAAAAAACTTTCACCATCACGCAAGAGCAACAGTGCTCTCTCTACCTGGCAGTCCTGCCTTCCTCCCCACCCCCCCTTTTATGTGCGCATGTTCACAACAGTCAAACACCACGTCGCTGGCACTGTGAAGCGCACAGTTCAATACAAAGATTTTTGTATTTTTTTCATAAACTGGGGGATGGCTACTGAAGTACTGACATTAAGCTTAAGGAATATTGATTGTACTACTAAAATAAAGAAAGAATTAAAGATAAAGGGACTCATTATATTAAATGTTATCGATAATATCAAGTGGAAATAGGGGTGCTGCAGTTCCGCAGTGCCTATACACAAGCCACCACTGTCTACGATCAACAATAAGCAACAACTACAGTAGCCCCGTGGCTTCTTTGTGCGACTGACAGCTCACAGCTGACTTTGACAGTCAACATTTGGGTATAATACCTAAATTTTGACCGTCAGAAGTGACGGCTGCTCAACACATGTTTTGCAGGTCATATGGATCAGCGTAGGGATACATAATTTGGTCTGGTAACTTTTCAAAGCTTTTATCTGTCAGAGCCAAAGAAACCATGAGGCTACTGTATCTGGGCTGGCTACAGTACTATTTCTCTTGAAGAAAAAATTGTGTGTGAAATGGATTTAAAAGAACTTATGAACAAATTTTCAGAGGTAAAGTCAAGGAAAGTAAATTTTTAAGAGAAATATTTAAAGAGCTAGTAAAAATTTACCAATTTTGTTAATGTAGTCAATTTCTTTTAAAAAAAAATCCTGTTCTTTGTGTTGTTGTGACTTGTGGTCCCTTCCCTATTAGATATTTATTTCAGATAATTAAATAGAAAATTGTAATGCCTTCCATGCCTATGAATTTGAGAACTAGGGGAAGAGACTACTGAACGATGATAAAAGTTTATTTTGTGAAAATGTTCCATGTCATATTCATGTTCTGTATTGTTTATCTTAGCACCATGTCTTACTACCTATTCAGGCTACACACACACACTGTATTTTATTATTACATTAAAAACATAATAATATATATGTACAGCAATCCGATAATATGAATCATGAATGGGTGGGAATAGTTAAGCTTGTTGATAGGTAAGATTACGGATGGTACAGAATACAACTCGGGCACAAATTCCAAGTCTCACCTAGGGCATACAAAACCCTTGGGGCTGCCGGGCTATACCCTTGATCATGACGACTTCCATTTAAAAACACTAGGATAACGTTTATGTTCCGTTAGATTAGGTGAATGTTAAGTTGATTGTGATCCCGGCATAATAGACTTAATGTGCTTCTTGATTAACCTACCAATTCACACACTCTTATAGCTAGTATATTGACCTGATATGCTGCTTTACAAGTTCAACTAAGAACAACCAATTGTCATTAAGTTTTGTTTTAAAGTGCATAGAGTTTTATTCAAGTTTTCATGTTTATTGTACAGAGATTTTCTTAACATCAAGGCAAATACAATTTTAAATTTGTTTTTATTGGTTCTCATAAGTAGATTGGCTTGGGGAAGAGCATACAAGTACAAATTCAAACATATTTTAATGATTGATTCAGATCTGTTATTTATATCATGTTATTTAGGTACAGTGAACATGTAAATCTTACTTTTTAATCCGCTGAGACCAGATTAATAGCAAACATTCTTTTTCGCTTTTCATATTTTAAGTAGAGCTATTTTAGATATCTAAACAAATTGGTTAATTAGAAGATACATTCCTTTAGATTCTAGAAGGTATTTGAAACTTTATGTAGTAATGTTTTTTAGCCTGTAACTATGAACTCAATATATCTAGGTACTTCTTTCATGGCTTTAAGCTAGGATCTTTATTTCAATGTCCTCGATAAACTGTTGTATCTTTCAAAGGTAATAAAGCATAACTCTCATAATCATGTGATCAAATAAATCACTGAAAATAAATTATTAATTGACTCACCTTTTTGGAAAAGGTGAGGGATTCCATGAATAAAGGAGAACTTGAAGTCACAAAATGTAGCTCAACTTTAATTTGAAAGGATCTTATCATGGATATATTGTTTTATACCGGAGCCGAGATATAAAATTGGAACACTTGAACTCTGGAATGAAATTTAGAAAGTATTATTTAATTGCATTTCATTATTCTGTTGCATCATAACCCAATTT